>PVJH01025400.1:0-31583 GCA_004026705.1 Nesogale talazaci
GAAAGAGAGACTGTGTTTCCACATCCCCAAGACTCCTTCGCTGACCAGCTAAACCTTGGTGCTGCTGGCCACATGCTAGTCTTCTCACGGAGCCTGTTGTGGTTCTTCCTGTGTTCTGGTGGGTTGGGGCTCTGTGTATCTGTTGGTCCCAACTTCCTCAGCCTTTAGAAAAGAGACCAGAATGGTGTAGGGTGAGGACAACATACGTCCTTCCCAGAGAGAGAGAGAGGGAGAGAGAGAGAGAGAGAAAGGGGTATTAGACGCTCATAATTATTGTTTTCCCCAAGAAAGTGACCCACATTCCTTTACAGTCTTGGTTTATACCTTCCTAGAAACAAGATGCCCCATGTCAAAGCCACCTCAGAACATTGGGCATTGGGAGGATCCAGCTGCTGGAGAGTTGGGCATCTTGAGTTAGGACCCTCTCAGAGGGTCATAAGGGGGACCTCCCTTCAGAGAACCTGGCACTTGATCTTTCTTATCGCTATTAGATTAATCTGCAAGGATGAAGAGTAGAACCTATTCAAGGTACCCAGCGAGACCAGCATTCTTCACTCTTTCCCTGATAACTAGCTGTCATCATGTTTTCATCTGCCACACAGCCATTGCAGGATGCACCAGTGACCTTCCGGAAGAGCTCCGTGATGAGAGAGGCACAGTCTTGCCTGCCACCTCCCCAGGCCCAGTCCAGGCACAGAGCCCTGCAGTTTGGGGACAGTCCCAGCAGCCACTTGATCTTTATACTTCCGCAGGAGTTGCTGAAACCCAGGTATGATTCCGTTTTCCTGTGCAGCCCCACGGCCCGGAGTGCCTGAGACCAAGCTTGGCACCCTGGTCTGCCCCGGGGAAAGGCAGCCGCACGAGCCCAGCAGGGAAACAGTCGCGCTGCCCGAGTCTGCATGGCTAATCTGCCAAGGACACATAACCTGACCATTTGCAGCGGCCCCCCGGGGCGCAACACAAGCATCGCAGCACACTGCTCGGAGGCTAGAACCATCCTCTCCGGTTTAGAATTGATGACATTCTAAAAATAATGCTGAGCTTTCTTTCCAAAGCTGTTATTTCTATTATCAGTCACTTTTTCCTCCTCCCACCCCTGCATTTAATAAAGTCAGCCTTAAAGGCAAACTCAGTGCCAAAGAGATCAGTTGTAAGGAATTTGGGCTTTTTCATGCTATGAAGTTACATTCTCCTTTGAAGAAGAAGGAAGGAATTGAGATGTGTCGGAGGGTGGCAGACAAGCACGACTTGTCGTGCTCTGGTGCTGGGAAGGAGATGTAGGTGACAAGGTGCCCAACCGTTGCCCTTGTGACTTGTCTGCAGAGGGAGAGCTGCCCAGGAGGGATGGCCCAGCTTTAAATCTCTTCTTTCTAGCCATGTGTCCTCACACCAGTCCCTGGCTCTGGTCTTCTGATGGGATTAGATAGACAGCCATTTGCTTTGTGGGAGAGGTCAAGTTGGGGGAACAGGCGCAGGGAGGGAGAGACTCCAGGTGGCCATGCTGGTCTGACATTTGTGAGCAGAGAGGGGGAGACCAGAGACTGGATCAATAGAAGCCAAGATCACAGAGCAGTTGAGAGACAGTCCTGGCCAGGTGGAAGGGGCACGGCCACTTCTCCTTTTAGAAGCGGTCAGTGTCAGGAATTCCTGGCACTGCTCTAGGTCCTCAGCTGTCAGAAGCGAGGCCTTGTCGAAACGCCTGTGCAGACACCCCCCGATGAGGGAAACTGCCAGACGAGGGTGCACACCACAGCCCTGCATGCACAATTGCATGGCTGCCCTCGGCCTTCCTAAGCCTCGACTTACTCTCTGTGTATTTGGAGTCATTATGCCTGCCCAACACCACTCAATAAACAAGACAATCCAAATAAAGTGCCAGTACATCAACAAAGGAACTGCCAGAAATTCAAACCAGATTAAGAAGAGGATGTGGAGCCAAGGATGTCATGGCTGACAGACGGATCTCGGCTGAAAGCAAAGAATCCCAAAGAGGCTTACCTGTGTTTTACCGACTCACGCAAAGGCATTCACCTGTGTCCTCACAGATTAGCACAAGGAGTGGGAAGAATGGGGGGGGGTCCAGAACACTTCCTTGTGCTCCTGTGGAACTGCACACAGAGCGAGGGGCGATTGTTCAAACAGAACCAGGGACACCCTGTGACTTGCAACCAGGCAGTCAGGCTGTATAGTTCCTCATGCTCCTTTAGTCTATGTGCTGAACAAATGACCCCAGAAGCTGGGCTAGATGACCCTGAGAGTGGAGGCAAACTACACTCGCTTGTGCTGTGCAGGAAACACCAGTCTTTCTTACGAAAAACCAAGAGGACTTGAAGCCCTGGGTGATGAAGCTCAAAGCCTGCAGCATGGATAACACTGCAATTTTTTAAAATCCTTGCAGCTGGACCAAGAAGCGGACTCGCTCTAACAGATCATGTCCAGTTTGTTATGGATTTCTTTTTCCTTGCATTCACAGTCAATGCTCATGGGAGCAGTGGCTTTATGAAAACAGTTTATGAACCGCTTCTTCTTCAAAGGAAATGCCACGTCTGCTGGGCAAGCCCATACATGTACAGTACAGTAGCACGTTCTAATATGCTCCTTAAATTGCCCAACCTTCATTCTCCAAACCTCGGTCGTACGAGCCCACAGCCATGCCAGGAGAAACACAGAGCTCTGCCGCTATCTGCTTGGTCGACTTCAGCATAGATAGATTTCGCTTTCATCTTGAAGAACGTTGCCCTCAAAGAAACTTACAAATCTGAAAGATAAGGTGTGTGTGAGTGTCCCCTGCCTCTTCAAAAGCAAGGCGAGGGAGCGTGACATTTCCCCCCGACTTGTAGATCCTGGCTTGGCAATTCCTATGACCACCCAGTCCCCTTTGTAACTGTATACGGAAGATCATCTATGTAGAAGGTACTGGAGAGGCAGCGCTAAGCCAGGCACACCCTGTTCCTGGGCCTCGTGTAGTGTGCACTTAGACAGGAAAGAGATACACAACTATGTGGTGAGCTGATTGATGCGACACCCCATTACTTGAGTGACTCCTACCTCTCAGTCCATCTGGAAATCATAAATCACTCAAGGCCTGAAGTTTGTATCATTGAATTGCTAGTACCGAGTGCCTTGTGCATAGTACACACTCAAATGTTTATTGGATGGATGGGTGGATGGATGGATGGATGGATGGATGGATGAGTGGGTGGGTGAATGAGAAGCCTTACCTTCCATATAGGAGATCCAGGCGCAATATCCGCCAATGTGCCTACCCCATCTGTCGGTGATGTCAGCACATTGCCTGGATGCTAAACAGATTTCAGCAAAACTTCCAGACTAAGGTAGAGTAGGAAGAAAGGTCTGGTTATCTACTTCCCAAAAAACAGTCAGTGAAAAGTACAGTGCTACTGTTGATGGGAGTGTCACCATGAGGAAGTGAGAGCAGGTGGGAGAAGGTGATCTAACGTAGGCATCCTTAGGCTAAATATATCTTACAGAAAGAAAATATTCACCACATACTTAAATCCATCTCTGTTATTCAAGTTGTCCTCCCACCCCCTTCACAGCTTCCCTCTCCACTAACACATGCGCATTGGACATGCTTCTTCCTGCCCTCTGCTGGGAATTGCACCAATAGCAAAATCGGCCATCAAAGTCCTTCAGTATTCCCCAAGGTAGAAAGGAAGTTTAGACAAGACGATGTTGAACAGCTGGCATATCATGATTTCAAAACATCTCAAAGCAGCATGTCATATAATCAGTGCATGCCTCGGTTCAGGCATTTGTCAACCAGGGATCTCAGTGCTTGCCCCAGCTCCAAAAGTCAGGGAACCACTTCAAACCAACCAACCAACCAACCAACCCAAAAACCTCCTGTACTCCTCCTTTGCCTTCTTCTCTTTTCGTTCCAGGTCGCAGTTTGCTATGGACGTGCAGACAAGCTCAGCCCGAGGGCTTGTGTTTTACGTGGGTACCAAGAACTCCTTTATGGCTCTGCACTTCTCAAAGGGACACCTGGTCCTCACAGTAGAAACAAAAAGAAAGAAACTGAGACTCAAAAGCAAAGAGAAATACGCCGATGGGAAATGGCACACGGTGAGAGCTAAGGCTACACTGGGACCGCCAGCTGGTGCCCGTGTCACTGTGTGCACAGCTGTTCCTCCCAGGCAGAGGGGCAAAGCTCTGGGAGCTATTGGGAGTGGCTGGAGTGTTGGACAGGGCTGGCCTGGCCGGTATCTCAGCCATAGCCGAGCCAGGACACGGTGGTCTAATGTCAAGAGGGACTTTACATCCTTCATCCCCACAAAACACCCGGGACTGCCTCGTTCCTCTTGCCTCCTCTCACCCCGCTTCCTGGACAACATCTCTCCAATAGGTGCTGTTTCCAAGTTTTCCCTCAACATAGGCTCCAAGTCCACTTTCCTAGCATCTCAGCTCTTGCCTGGAAGTATCAGACATAAAGGAATAGGCCAGAAAGGGCCTGTGTGTGTATGTATACATACATATATACACATGTATATATGTGTATGTGTATACATACACACATATAAAACTATATATACAAATATATTTATATATTATGTAAAATACATTTTACAGCTCTTAAGTTAATATGAACATTTATAAATAATATTGAAATCTCTTATATAGTGATTTTAAAATATATAATATATTAAATGTAAATATCTGCATGTTAATACATTTTATTAAAACTACATTCTATTTAAATATAAGAAAATGCTTAATCTACATTATATATAAATATATTTAGTTATATATTTTTTCCTGATAAGAAAACTGGATCCCCCCAAAATTAAATGACCTGCCAAATTGTATTCATCTAACAAAAATAATCCATATGCCTTCCTGTGGCATATAAAACAAGTGCCCAGCATCATTTAGAGGCTTGTTTGAGCTTTGGGGGGAAAAAGGAAAGAGAGAGAGAGAAAGAGAGAAAAGGTTAGATACTTTGAATAAGATGTTCAAGGAAGCCTTCTTTCAAGAATGGAGGGACATGCCAAGCTGATGGCAAGGCGCTCTGGCTGAGGGAGCTGCACACACAGAGACCCTGAGGTGGAAATATCTGGGTGAACAAAGCAGAAAATAGTAAGACATGGGGAGACAGAAGTAGTGTTCACATTACATAAAGCTATGAAGGGCACACTAACAATGGGGGATTATTTTCATTGTCCCTGGAGTCTTTGTGGTCATCGCAGTAGGGTACTGTCTAGTCAGTTCTGACTCCGTGCACATAGGGAAACACCACCTGGTCCCACACCAGCCGCCCATGTGCTGCGTTTCAGCCTGTTGACGCAGCCTCTTTATCAATCGATGCATTTCATTGAGAGTCGTATTCCTTTTCATTGACCTCTATTTTGGAAGTCTTTGAAAAGTCTTAAAAGGAGAGGTGCTGAAGAGATTTATGACCTGAAACGAGGGTCATGGAGTGGGGAAGAAGAGAAAGGGGGAGACCGGATGGATGCTGTTGGCTTTGTTTCAAGAGGGCATGCTAACGTTGGAGAGAAGTGGAACCTTTGACTTGGGTTCTGAAGATAGACTCCGAGGGGACTTACTGATCCATCAGAGTACTTGATTCCTTAACATGGCCTTGATTCCAGAGCCGGGACCAGACGGGTGGTTGGGCCTTCACTGCAGGGAAGAGGGAGAGGAAGCAGTGTGACTGGGGAAAGCAGTTTGGAGCTGGGGGAGACGAGGGGTCCTGTTGTGAACATGTTCAAGCTGAGTTGCTGATTGCATATCCAATTTCATGAATCAGTCAGCTTTAGAGACCAGAGGCTCCAGCAGGGAGTATCATCTGGGAGCAATTCATGAAGAGCCTCTCAACAACGATCAACAAAACTGAAGTCCTTCTGTTCAAAGCGAAACAGCCACTTTCCTCATACACAAAAGTCCAATCAGAGCTAAGCATCCTTTTCTCCTCATCTCCCCCTTTCACAAAGGATTCTTCCTCCTTTGTGAGACACTGTTTCTTTATTTGTGTCTCTTGGGCTTTTTCTTTGGTTGTTTGCTATGTGAATGCCCAACTAAGTATTTCTCTTTTTCTCAGTTTGTTTTTGAACAATGGGTAGCAGTTTTTCAGTTCACTTTTTTTTTTCAGTATCTATTAAAACGACAGTGATGATGACAGTGACAGCACTGGGGAGAACAATCTCATGTTTCTTACGGCTTTTGAGGGGCTAGGAAAACGTTAAAAAAAATGTGTGACCACCAAGAAAACTCAGCATGCATTGTGAAGAGCAAATATGTTATCAACCGTTTCCCCTCAGGTGGTGTTTGGGCAAGATGGAAGGAGGGCGCATATGGTTGTGGATGGGTTGCAGACCCAGAGAGGAAGCTTGCCTGGAAATTCCACTTTCAGCCTCAGAACACCAGTTTCCCTGGGTTACTCTCCATCAGAGAAGCCAAAGGTAACTAACGGCACCCCAGAACATGTTGGTTCAATTGGATTGTTAGACTTCTTGTTGTCGAATTGACGACATTTTCTCTATATTTTAGAAATCAGACCCTAGTTGGGCATATCATTCCCAAAGATTTTGTTTCCCCAATATGTAGGTTTTGTGGATGTTTTAACATATCAAATGAGCATCTACAAATCCCTCAGAGAAGGGAATTTCCCTATTCTCCATTCCAAGTTCTTCCCCCTCTTTTAGCCATCCCCACCCCTACCAATACCATAATTTTTATTGTGATAAATAGATATGTAATAAAACATTTCCATCTCAACAATCTCACAGGTATAATTCAGTGACATTAATTGTGCTCATCATGTTGGTCAATTATCACCCTTATCCTGGCCCACTCGAATTCCCACAATATGCCATCACTCTTAGCAGTAGCTATTTTTTAAACATTGAGCCATCCTTTCTCCTTTCCTGCCTCCCACCCCTGGAAACCACTAATAAACATCGACCTTGCCTATTCTAGATTTCATGTAAGAGAGAGCATGTGACAGTTACCCTTTTTGAATGCCTTCTTTCACTCAGCATGATATATTTACTAACCTTTTATTTTTGAGGTGCAGGTTGGGACACAGACCTAAATATAGAGCTTCATAAACATGAATCTCTGCATCTCTTCAAAGGGAGGCTACAATAGTTGTTTCAGATTGTACAAAAAGTCTGGGCTTTTTGTTTTTGTGTTTTTGTACCATAGCATATTCTAAACTGTAGTCATTTGTTCTTCCTTCAGCTTCATTGCCATCTCCAGTTAAGTACTATTAAATTCAAATTTGGCTTTCAAGGATATCTTTATCACTGTCATAGGTGAAAATCAATATATCTTACCATAAATAGTAGGCAACCATAGAAATAAATATATGAAAACATGTGTCATGAAAATAAAACAGTGTTTTAAAATGGAGCTAGATAGTGTGGCCTCTTCTCCCTTTATTTGGAAAAGAAAATTGACAAGTGATTGAAGTGTGTTTAAGACACATTCTCACTCAATTAAAATCTGTTCCTTGTCTAATTAGAAGGGTGGAGAGAGAAGTGAAAAATGACTTAGTATGTGCTTTAATATTAGTGAATGTTTGAAGCAAACTAAAGCTATCTCAAAAATCAACCCTGAGGAACCTTGGCCAAGGGAAGCTCACAATACCCTCTACCTCAAAGGAGACAGGTACTTACCTAGATTTGTCTCAATAAAGGTTTCTGACAACCCATAGCTCTGCAGAGAGAACCTGTGAGTCTTCCCGCCTCCTTCCTTCATATCAGAGCAAGGGAAGGGTGGGTTACATGGGCACACTCATTACTTAGGGTGACTTGACCTGTCTGTCTTTTCTAAGATTGATCATCTCCCATCAGGTTAGTTAAGATGATCCCATCAACAGCTCAGGTCCCAGAGCTACTGCTCACACTCAAGTGCAATGGAAAATGTTTGGATCCTCTTGCCCTTGGCACTGGCACTGGTGGCACATTCTGGTCTGATGTCTTTGTGCAGTGAGAAGGGTATAAGGTCAACATGTAGTTCTGAGTCTTGAAATGGAAGTAGGCACAGCATGGCTTTCCACCAGTTTCAGTTCTTGCCATTACTGACCTAGCTTATGTCAAGAGAGTCTCTAAAGGCCCCTTTGAATGTCCACTGGATTTTTGACCAAGACCCCAACAAGCAATGAAGTCCTGTTTTGATTTACTTCAACGCCTGTATCTGTTGCCCTTTGGTCATAGATTGGGGAGGTGATTCCAGGAACCACTGTTTTGATCTAGTCTTCATTCAACCTCAATCATTTCTCCCAAGATTCCATAAATCACCTCTAGAATCCTAACAATCTGAGACAATTGGTAGCACCCCATTTCCAACATTAATTACGAGCTAACATTCTTTCTGCTTCCCTTTCAACCTTTTAGTGTGAATTGATTGATGGTGTTCAGAGCAGATCAGTTTGATATTCAGCTATCCCTACTCACGCTGTTCCATCTCATCTACTGCCATCTCCTCTGGGCGCCATCACATGGTCCTTTTTCTTGCCTACGTTTCCTTCTTACATATGAATCTGAGTCTTGAAATGGAAGTAGGCACAGCAAGTCTTTTATCCAGAGGGCACAAGCATCATATTACATCACCTGAGGTGCTTTCAGATGGTAGGCAACATCCAATAAGCAGTGCTTTCTTCCATATACCCCAAAAGTAGACTGGACTTGTAGGGATTAAATATGGTTAGAGCCTCTCATGGAGAACCTGAGGTTGGTTTTCAGACTTAAACTCTTCATGGTGCAACATGAAAAATTTTGAGAAACTACCAGAGGAATCCTGCCTCCGATATATACATCACAGGTTTGAGGAGGCCCAGCTGTATAGTGATCCTTATCATTATTATAGTAAAGTTATAGAGAAGAATAATTGAATTGGACACATCTCATGGTAACCTGCTCACCTCAGTCCCATTAGGTGGAGAGAGAGAGACCGTTGGGGGGGGGGGGGGGGGACGGGACACATGAGGGACAGGGATCAGGAGAGGGAGAGAGAGAGATTCTTTATTCTGTCCAAGCCTTATATACCCTTTGGAGCCATGCAAGGCCCCTAATTGCAGGTAAGGACATACATCACAGGAAAGGGTTATGTTATATACATGTTATAGAAGAGGGAAGTATTGGGGTCTCATGTGACCCCATACTTCTGGAGGTGGCTAATCAGGTTAGGGTAGTCGAGATCATTAACAGCAGCGTGTGAACCCTGCCCACAGCTTCCAAGGAAGTGTTGGCCCATTCTCCTAGTAGTGTGGAGTCATTCCAATCTTTTGTGGGAGGGACAAAGGCCTGATAGCTGGAGGCTCTGGGGAGAGTAACTAACTTTTGACTTCCACACCAGATGTTGGCAAATGGTTACCGATATTGGCCTAATATTATGGAGTAGATATAATTGTGGAAAAGTTCTATTTTCATCCCACAGAGAAACCAATAGGGAACCAACCCAGTAGCTTGTCATGGACACTGGTACCAGACCTATCTCTAATAGTATTGCATCTTAAGATTACCTTATACTATTTCTGTTGTATAAAATGTCTGTGCCCTAAAAATGTTTATTCTGGAAAGGGAGTTTAGAATTTCTGTTCAGTGATTCCTGGCCTTTTCTGAGGATCTGATGTAAACTCCAGTCCTTCTTTCCGGAAAGTACACATACTGAACATCTGGTGGAAGCGCTCGTGGACAATGCCCACCTCCAGAGACCCCAAGTGAGGAGCATTGTTCTGGGTCAGCTCCAGGCAGGCCCAGGTTCCATGCAAGTCCACTGATGATGAATATTATGTCTTATTTTTAACTCTGTGGCCTTGATGATTCGTTGGCAGTGCACCCAGACCAACAAGATAGAGATCCCTTTGGCACCTTAATATTTTTGGAACTTTTTAGCTTCATTAGTCAGTCAGCTGCCTAACATTAAGCTATCACCTTCGACCATGAAACTCTAAGAGGTGGCTTGTACCTGCAAAGAGATAGTGAGATATGTAAGCTGCAAGATAAGGTGGAAATTTCCCATTGTTGCAGACCTTTCTGTGGGATCAGGGTCAGACCAGCCCCCCTCGTCCTGTTCTAGCATTGCCTCACAACTCTCTCTGACCTCTACAGACATACCTCTTGGTATAATGGGTCCTTCAAACTATACCCCCTCCCCCCCCCCACTGGATATCTGGCACCCAATGTTTTCTTGGCATTATTTTGGGGAATTAAATAAAACAGACAGGCCCACCTGACCATTTGAAGCAGGAAGTGTGGACCCTACTTCTCCTTTTTGCTGATAACTTCCCCTTTACCTTGGCTACTCTGCCGTTTCTAAGAGTTCCAGATATTGATGTTTAATTTTTTTATTTCCACTTGGTTATAGTACCTTCCCCAAAACAGCTTTGTGGGATGCCTAAAGAACTTGCATTTGGATTTAAAACCCTTGGATAACCCCTCCACAAGTGTTGGGGTGTCTCCCTGCATACGGAACTCTTCAGAGAAAGGCATTTATTTCTCCCAAGGAGGAGGCCATATCATCCTAGGTAAGGAGTTATTTGCTAGCCTTTATGACATTGTGTCTGAAAATCTCCATTGTCTTTCTTTAATGCTGATGCTTGACCTTTTTGTTGACCTTATCTTTTTAAAGAAAATACTGCCCTGTTGGGTCCAGAATTTAAGCTTGTTTTCAGCATGCGCCCAAGAAGTCTCACTGGGATCTTAGTACACATTGGAAATCAACCGCAGAGACATTTGAGTGTGTACATGGAGGCGGGGAAGGTGAGTGGCTGTGGAATGGAGTGGAAAGGGTGTGTGGGTTCACAACAGATCCTGGTCCCACTTCTGAGGGCTGCAGTTGGTGAAATTATAATGGAATCCAACCTCATAGCTAAAAGACCTGCCATCAGGGCCATTTTAGCATTACATTTCCTGTTCTTTAAAATTATGACCCCCCCCCCCCCTCAACAAGTTGTGTTGAATTCTGGTGGCACCACTGAGATGGACTTAGGCAAGTTCTTTCATCACTCCCAGGTTCGGTTTCCTTGTCTGTACAATTTAGAGAACAAGTTTCATATTGTACGGTTTTAATCAAAATTATAGAAAGTGACAAATACTCAGTGAATGTAATTTTTTCTCTCAATCCTCTCTTTCATCTTCAACACATCACTTCTTTGATGCATCAAGTAAGTTCCAGAAGGCATGGACTGGCTCTTTTCTCTAGTCATCCACACCATATCCCACCCAGGCCTGTGTTCCCCCTGAATCTATTTCAGATCCCTCTTTTTCTTGACCCACAGCTTACCAGCCCCTCTAGCCTCTCCTTCCGCACTGCCCACTGGCTTCTATGTCAGCTGCCCATGGCCTACAACTCACCAACCCCACTAGCCTCTCCTTCCGCACTGCCCGCTGGCTTCCATGCCAGCTGCCCTTGATCACGTGGCCCTTGCTTTGGCTGTTTTCTCCTGCTCTCACTCCCATGCCTGAACCAGGGTCTTATTTTTAACTTCCCTGCATCATTTCTTCTGTCCTCAAAACATCTCCTGAAGACCAAATTCGTCCAGAAAGCCGTGCTTGGCCCCAAATTCAGGATTGATAATCTGCCACTCTTGTTGAGCTCCGTCCTTCCCCAGTTTCACTGAACGCAAGAGAGGAAACCATAGAGGAGCGCCAAACAACCACAGTCCCTAAAGCACTTTTGTCATGGAAGTTGCCACCTTGAGGGCCGATCTGGTCTCCGGACAGTCACGCAGAGACATGACACAACCAGCTGTTTGCTGCAGAAGTTGGAGCAAGGCCCATTTTTTCCAGAAAGGGTTAGGGAGAGCATCTAGCCATAGCTGTGGAGAAAGAATAATGACGGAAAGGCAACGGGAGAGCTGCTGCCCTGCAGAGCTGCAGTGGCACTGCTGAAGGAGGCAAGTGCCAGAGTCTAGCTACATGCAAATTAGATGCAAATTATCTCTCGCAATTTATGCTAGTCCTCTCATTTCATTCACCTGAGGCAGCCTTTGCAACACTGTGGCAGAGACCCTGACCTGGGCATAGGAATGGGAGGTTATGCACAGCAGCATGGTACCTGCCTGAACCCCAAGGTGTGCCCAGGCAAATGCAGTCTGTTCTTCAAGATTTCTTGGACAGGAATTTTTCAACAGACAGTGCACATGTTGAGTTGTCATTGGGAGGTCCTGAAGCAGGGTGGAGGCTTCTGCCACCATGTTTATCTTCCGAATGTCACCTGTCCTTTGAAACAGAGCTCCAGTCACACCCCCATTGCTAAGGAAGGTCCTCCATGTTGACCAATCCCCTGTGAGTCTGAGGGCCTGAGAGGTGGCGTTTGCAATAGCAGGGGATGGCATTGCCATTGGCAGCCGTTTCGGGCAGCCCTCAGGGTACTCAGCAGTTTGCTGGCCTTGACGGAATGCAGCAGCAGGATTGTTCCAAGCCTTGGATCCCGGGGTGACCACCTGGGCTGGAGTCGGAGGTGGGGGGCGGTCGCAGGATAAAAGCAGTTGTCATCAAGTCAATTCCAACTCGTGGGACCCCCTTTGTGTCAGAGGAGAACTGTGCTTCAGTGTCACGGAGTTTTCAAAGGTCAATTTAGGGCGGTGGGGTGGGGAGGGGCAGGTGGATCACCCAGCTTTCCTTTTGAGAGGAGTCCAGGAGGACAGGAACCTTCAAGAAGCTGAGCACAATCATCGTTTGCACTTCCCATGGACAACTTGATGCAGGAGAGTAGCCAGTGTCGATGTGCCCTGGATGGTCAGGGTGCTGTGAGCGAGGCTGGCAGGATACCAGGGGAGGCCTGGGTCCACCTGTATTCTGAAGGAAATGGGAAAATGAATGAATGTATATTTCAGGTCACCGTCTCTGTGGCCAGTGAGGCAGGTGAAATCTCGACATCAGTCACGCCAAAGCAGTCTCTGTGTGACGGACAGTGGCATTCGGTGACAGGTAGGCTGTCTGGTAATCTGTTCATACATTCCAACAGCTAATGTATGAGCCCATCTTGATTTCACTATCCGAAATGGAGCCTCTATTCATCATTCCAACAGAGCCTGACTAGGGCTGGGGCAGCCCACCACTCGCCCTGAGCCCCAAGGGTAGCTCTGTAATTTACAGTTCTGCCTCCAGTTCACCCTCACATACTGGTCATGTTTTCCTGAGGCCGGCAAAATGATAAGTTATGGCTGTATTGTTAAGATCCTATAGCATTGTGGTTTAGATTCAGTATCTGAAGGTATCTGATCAGAGTTCAAATCTCCTTTCCTTCCTTTAACCTGTGTGACCTTGGGCAAGTGACTTACATGCCTTTGTCCTTCAGTTTCCTCATCTATGAATGGAGATTACAAACGGTATTGGCTTTATGGGGTTGTGAAAATCAAATAGGATATGCTGCCTGTACATTGGTGTTTTTTTTTTTGGGGGGGGGGGGACATCACTGCCCCATGGTGGGAGTAGGAAGCCTAACCTTCTTCCTGGAGATCTGCTGCTGGATTTGAACTGCCAACCCAGTAGGCCGCAGTCCCGCACTCAACCACTAGGCCACTGGGGCTCAGCCCTGCCTGTACATTGTTTAATCCACATCTCCTGCCTAATGAGTACTCAACTCATATTTGCTCTTATTGTTAGGACTCATCACTAAGATTTTTTTATTACAACCATTTAGGTATTTATGAACATATTATGCAAATCACTGAGTGAAGAAAAGGCATATCCTCCTGAAAATAATCTGCTAATTTGTAGCTTCTGGAACAAGGGGTTTCTGCTCATTGGAAAGCTAACATTAGAATTAGCTAACTCAGTGGATCTCAATCTGTGGGTTGAGACCCCTTTGGGAGTCAAACGACCTTTTCACAGGGGTTACCTAAGACCATCAGAAAACACATATTTCCGATGGTCTTAGGAACCGAGACACCACTCCTCTATCCATCTCCAGGCAGGTGCACCCACATGCAGATATCCCTACATATGAGTTCCCAGCGTGAAGACTGTGACTCATGCTACACCATACTTTAAGATGAAATTTCATTGACTTGTCATTAAATATTTCACAGTGTATGATTAGATATCATTTTTGTGATTAGTCACTATGCTTGATATGTTCAATTTGTAACAATGAAAAATACATCCTGCATATCAGATATTTACATGATGATTCATAAAAGTAGCCACATTACAGTTATGAAATAGCAACAAAGATAATTTTATGGTTGGGGGAGGTCACCAGAACACGAGAAACTGTATTAAAGGATCACGGCATCACGAAGCTTGGGAAGCACTGAGCTTGATCACTGACACAGGAGGGGTTTTCTCTAGAGAATCTAAAGCATCCATGCCCTTGGCCTCAGTGTCAGAAGCCTCCTGTCTTCTTGGAAGGAGCTGCAGTCATGGGAAATAGCCCTAACCTTGGAAGTAGGTGACTGGCATGTAAATCCTAAGTCTTTCAAGTTGTGACCAACTCATTTTGTCAAGCTCTTCAATGGGCCTCAGACTCCAGTAAAACAGTTGTTGTCGGTCACCTCTGACCTGTGGAGTCATGGCGTCGAGTAGAACTGTGCATCTTGGGGTCCAGTGACTGGTTTGTCAGAAGTTGATCACCAGATCTTTCTTCTGAAGTGTCCCTGGAAGGATTTCTAACTTTTTTTATTTGCAGCCGAGCATATTAACCAGTTTTACCACCAGAGTCACCATCTATGAGACAGGAAAAGTAATCTCACTCCCACAGACATAGTTGAAGGATTAAACCCAGTCGCACAATCTTAAGTGGAAGTGCCTCAACACTGCCTCATGTGGATCCAATTCCTGCAGGCAGTGCTTCCTCCGTTCAATAGGAATGAACTTAACTGAAGATAGTGGGGGGGTGGGAAACAAATGTACCTCCTCCCGGGAAATTGACTTGACTTACCTCCTTCTTCCCAGTCACTATAAAACAACACATCCTGCACCTGCAGCTAGACACAGACAATAGCTACAAAGCCAGACAGCTCGCCTTCCCCCCTGGCAGCACTCAAGAACCTCTGCACCTCGGCGATATCCCAGGTAACTCTTGTCTTGACTTCTATACCCGGTTGTGTCCAACAGGAGCCTTTAGCACTTTCATCTGAGCCCAGCAAAGGAGGTGCCCAGGTTGATGCAGGGCAGCCAGTGGCCCGAGATGGGGATGGCGAAGACCTTGTTTTGGGGGCACTTGAAAAATCTAGTTGTCAGCAATAGGCATCTCTCATTGCTGCTTCTCCTAGCCTCAAGCTTGTAATTCACAAGCATCTCGTAAAAGGCACAGTAACCCAGAAGCTCCGTAATAGCAAAGAATCAGGGAAAAGGCGAAAAATTAGTCTCCTCTCCAGGTCCTTAGCTTTGCCAGTGAGTCATTAAGCTTTCAGGAGCCCTGGTGGCATCACGGTTCCATGTTGGGCTGCAGTTACAGACCACCTGCTGAGCCATGAGCGAAAGGGGGATCTTTCTAGTCTCCTAAAGTGTTCCCGTCTCATAAACTCACAGGGGGCAGTTCTACCCTCTCCTATAAGGTCACTGCGAGTGGGCATCAACTCAGTGGCAGTGAGCTGGGTTTGGTTTTTAGGAAGCTTTGTAGGACCAGAATGGCAGTTATCAGGTAGGTTGGGATGTCGTCAAATATACAGTTGGCGTTTTGCCTGCAATCAGCCTTTTCTTCTTTCATTGTTTTACATCCCTCTAGTAGCCTGGCTGTTCATTTTATAGGTCTTTCCTGACTCACAAAATACACAGAAGCTGTATTTATTGAAGTGGGCTGTAGAACCTCCATCTTTCAGGAATCGCCTAGTTGCTCCTTTACCACCACAGGCGGTGTGTAGGAAGCCTGCCTGAAGAGGAGGAAGTGACTGAGCAGACGAAGACTGAGGATTTCTTTAGCTCTTTCTAATGAGACAGTTGTCAGAAACAGTGGGCACACGTATTTCACAGGCTGCATTATCCACTGGGGACTCTGAAGGGGTGCAGTGGCTATGCATTGGGCTACTCAGTGCAAGGTCAGCGGTGTGAAACCACTCTCCCCCCCACCCCCCCCCCCCCGAGGGAGAAAGATGGGGCTTTTACTCCTGAAGTAGAGGTACAGTCTTGGAAAGTCACCGGGACAGTTCTACTCTGCCCTGTAGGGTCACCAAGACTCTGCTTCGACTCGACGGCCGTGTCTTGAGTTTGGTTGATCTATTGAATGGCTCTCCCTTTCCTCTTACAGACAACTTAAAGACACTGAAGATACCTGTGTGGCGGTCCTTCTTTGGCTGCCTGAAGAATATTCAAGTCAACCACACCCCTATCCCTGTCACCAAAGCAGCGCACGTCCAGGGGAGTGTCAGTCTGAATGGCTGCCCTGACCACTAACTGGAGCCTGTTCCGCAGCCAGGCCATCTCCTTCAAAAGCGCTGATTGTCCCAGGCATGGCCCTCACCTCACACAGTGTCAGTCTGGATTTAAGTCACCCTCTGGACCGGTTGAACAGCGAATCTAATTTTGATTTCTGACCAGGCATTCCCATCATTCTGACATTTTGGCTCTCAATGATACATATATATTTTATATTAAAATCTTGTTCTTTGAAGGAGATGGACAAATTATTATAACCTTTTGGGAATGTTCTTTTCCATTAAAATAAATATCTTCTAAGGAATATTATTTCCCACTTGTTAAAAAATTAAATATTGTTTAAAGCACTTTAAAAACACAAAACTCTTACATATGTCACAGGGTTATAATTTATCAGGGAAAATAAATACAGTGTGCTCTTTCAATGGTGATGTTTTATTAGCATCGATCCAGTCTCTTGATGGTCATTGTTAATTGTATGAGTTATTTTTTTGTTTTTTTTGGGGGGGTGCATCACTGCCCTCTGGTGTGTATGAATTCTTTAATTACCTCTTCACATGCACCTGACATCACGGTGGAATTACTAAGCACATATTGCCCTTTAGAAACATGCCATTCATTTGGGGGAGCCAGGTCATCTCTATAAAATAAATGAATAAATAAAAAGAAAAATAGTAAATAGCTAAGAAGGTGAATTCATGAACCTGTGATTCCATTTGGTTTTCCAATCCTAGCCTTTCCCAGTCTGCTAACAAGAAAGTCTAGGTGATCAATTCCTTGAGGCTCAAGTTATCTAGAGAGATGAGATGGACATACATTCTATAATACTTAATTCGTATGGTAAACTAGCAGAAGTCAATAGGAAGGAAGGGGTCACTTTTAGTTTAATTTACAAAACAATGAAATAAGTATGAGACCAGAATTATTACCCAGCACCACTGGGGAAGACTATGCTACCATTTCTGGAGCTTCTACACTGTATTTGTCCATCAGGAGAAAAACTGCAAATAATTCTAAAAATTGATAAGAATCCTCTCTGGTGTCCTTAGAATGATACGCCATACATTTCTGAAAATGAATCAAGACACAAATCTCTTCTATGACCTTCAAACCGCCCTCTTATGATATGCCTCCTTATGATCACATATGTACAAAATCGTAATGGTCTCCTGGAGCGGTAGAGAGGTCGCCATTGCAGAAAGGATTCCACAGAAGGTATGCACAGAAAGTAGTCAACCCTCAGGGATCCCATTTGGGGGTGACAGTTCAATTGCATAGATCTAAGACTCGCGCATTCTAAAATTTATCCATCCAGGAACTCAGCTCTCCCTGTAGGAAGATCTATCTGAACTGCCTTCAACAGATCTACCCTAAACTCAGGACCCTCTCCTCCACGTTTCTGACAGGATGAAGAGAGGTATTCATGAACTTTTTGTTGTTGATGATGTTAGTCCTTTCTAGAAGCATTTTAGAGTTGGGAGGAGGATAATTTTTAGTAGTTTGAGGAACTACTAAAATCTCCATCATCCTTGCCACCAAGAAACCATACAGAATATCCGAGGTGTGGAATCACAGTTCAGAATCACATTCCTCCACGTGACTCTTCTCAAATTGGACATCTATGCGAAAGCTGCTCCTGTTTTCCAAGCCCTGACTGCTTCAAAACTGAACCAAAGCCCTCTCAGGTCCAGCTGATCCAGATTCAGAGAGATTCTGTATGCAAGAGAGTGGAACTGCTCCATGGGGTTTGCTCAGCTATGATCTTCAGACAAGCCAATCACCAGCCCTTTCTTCCTGGATGCTGCTATAACTTTGAACCACTCAACCCAAAGCGAGACTGGTGGTGGTGTGGAGGGGGGGAGGGGTGTCTGGATGTGTTGTGTTCTCGTGTATGAGTTGGAACCCACTCTGATGCATCTAACAACAGCATGATGGTCTCTTGGAATGTAAACTTACTTATTAGGATTCATTCTTAGATGGGAAGCTAGTGGGTCCAAGGAGGTGAGCATTTTTATGGTGGTTAGTAGCTATGGCCAAATTGCTCCCTAAAGGGCACGTCCACTTAAATTCAGCATCGGTTGCATTGACATTTGCCCTGGATGTCACTAAATAGAAATCCATACCCCCCCCACCTCACCCCCCTCACACGTGAGGCAGAGAGGGGATGTTTGATTAACACACAACTCTTAGAGCCCCGCTGGGGTCAGGCTGAACTAAGTCAGACTCACAGCACCTGGAAACACATGCATCACCAGCTGCTAGGGCTCCACTACTGATTCTGTAAATTGCCTTCAGAGAGGGGACAGCTTCTCATTAGCTCCTCGGAATTGGTGCTAAGCCAATAGACACAGCCAGGACTGTGGAACATGTCACCACCCGAATAGCTCCAAACCAAAGCCAAGCGTGGGATGTGTTTCCAGATAAAGCAAGACACTTTTGGAGAGTTTGAATATTGTAATTTGCCCTCTTATTATTGTGATTATGATTAACCCATTGCTGTGGAGTTGATTCTGACTCATGGTGCCCCTATGAAGGGTTTCCCAGGGCTGGAAATCTTTACAGAAGCAGATAGCCTTAACTTTCACCCACAGCGTGACTGATGGCTTTGACCCACCATCGTTTACCTGACAGTGCCTGTTAGCTGCCCTCTGCTCAACTCCAGACTCATCAAGAGGCCATGCACAATGGGGTTGGACTCGTGATAGGAACGGTTTTCACTGGCTGGTTTTTTCAAATTAAATCACCAGCCCTTTCATTTCTGCTGTGCTCTTTCGGTAGCGACTTAATCACAGGCACAGTTCCGCCCTGTTGTCTTCTTTCTCTTTGATCTTGAAAGTTCACTTCTTTGGTGTGTGAAACTTTCCTGAAGCTTTTCCAAGAAGGGACTAAGGCCACCTTCCTAGGACTGAAACTGCTCAAAACACAATTCTCCCCCAAACTCCTATAACCTCAAAACACGCATGTGTTCTTTCAGGTGTTTAGAGTATTCAAGGAATCTGAAAGGCAGCAATTACCCCACTGGATATAAAATTGTAATGAGAAAAACCTTTTTTTTAACCAGTTTTATTGGCATATAATTCACATCATACAATTCAATAGTTCAATCACATCAAAGCAGAGTTTTACAATCATGACCACCATTGGTTTAAGAACATTTTCTTCATTCTCCTTCCCATTGTTATTAGCACCCCACTTCCCTCCAACCTCTCCTGCCCTGCCCCCAACGAACCAATAATCTAGCTTCTGTCTCTATAGGTTTACCTGTCCTGAATTTCAGCTACAGAAAACAACCGTTAGCAAACTAATAACAATATCAAAGTAAAACAGGTAAGAAACTCAATCAGAAAAAAAATATTAAAAACTAGAACAGAATCTATGGACCCAAAGGGAGATCAGATGAGAAGGTTGAACATTTTAACTAACTGCATCTGCAGTCAGTCAGTCATGTTCCAGTGCATCCTGCATGAGAGCAAATCCACTCCCATACAACCTCCCATCCGCAACAAATGCAAAACATGGTGTGAACGTCTCGGAATTGAGAGGCTTTCTGGTGGTTTTAATTATTTCAAGGAAAGAAATGGAAATGTTCCAAACTATGAAATTCAAAACCCAGCTAAAAGAGTATCCTGTGTTAGCTGTGACTACTGTGACCACCTTTCCTGACTTGCCGTTCTAGGGCAGCGAACAGAGACTGACTTTAATGCCCCTGCACACTGGGCAGCCTTGCTGTGGGTAGCAATAAGAGGGATTTCCAACTCAAGAAGAAACAGTAGGTGGGGACTCTGAGTTGAGACTCTCACCATCCTACCTGCCATGGGAAATCCAGAGAGGAAACTCTCTTTTTTTCCCTTAGCCCCGGTGATGAAAGGAAGGGTTAGGGTGGTATTTCGAAATACAAAAGCATTTTGTATTTCCAGTTTCTTTCTTGATCCAGCTATGTGCCAGCCTAATGGCTACAGACCTGAGGGCAGAAGCCACGGTTACAGCAGAGACCAAGTTAGAACATCCCTGCCAATCATTTACTCAATGACTATCTCACAGCGGAGGATGGGGTCCCAAGGTGATAAATAGTACTGATTGGATGTTTACCTTCCCTCCCTTATAAAGACTCACATGATCTGAGAAGATAAATGGTACCTTTCTACTGTCAGAAGGCTTTGTTTCCTCTAAGTGTAACCTCTTTGCCTCTATATTGAGTCCTGGACTCAAAAAGATGAGTGAGGTGGAGAGGGAGGTGGAGACCGACCGTGTTCCGTCGCTTCAGCCTGCATGAATGCACACAGATAGTGCAGTACACCCTTCAGGAAATGGGAAGACTCCGGCAGATGAAGGCATCACCTTAGCAGATTCCCACACAGGGAGCTTGGGTTCCTGCCTTTCTGCACAGCCACAAGCCAGTGGGGTAGCATGAACACAATGTCCCTTCAAAAGGGAAAAGTCGGTCAGTATATCCTGTCCCTACAGGGGATATATGTCCTCAGAAATAAAGTCTATATCCTGGAATAAGAAGGGACTGAATGTACCGGCAATTAGCTCTCTGTTCTGTCAAACAGAGAATAAGAGCTCTAATCCCCATGCCTTCCCAGGAGAGGCATTGTCCATGGTGAGGGTAAGACTTCTTCTGTCAAGAGGCTGAAATGCATCATGGGATTTCTCTACCGGCTGCTCCTGGGCTGAAGTCCGAGGGCTGATAGAATATGAGGATTCCTGACAATCCCAGCTTCCAGGATGGGGGGTGGGTGGGGGTTGGGGGCAGAGCTGGTCTCCCACTCCTTTGAGTGGAGTCCACCTGATAGCAACTGTATAGGAAGGGGTTGGGGGGGTTAGAGTTGGTTAGGGTTAGGGTTAGGGCCCCGCCCACTGTCCGATGCATCGTAGCCGTCGATGCATTTGAATGGTGGTGCTGGAGAAGACTACTGAAAGTCCCATGGACTGCTCAAAGACAAACCCATCGCTCTTGGAAGAAGTCAAGCCAGGGTGTTGCTGAGAAGCGCCTATTTTGGGACATGTCAGGAGAGACAGTCCCTGGAGAAGCACTCTGCTTGGTAAAGAGGTGAGGCGGCCACAAAGAGGACAGCCCGCAGTGAGATGGACATGGACTGGTACCGTGCTCAGGGAAAGGCACAATGGCGAGACTGGCGCAGGTGTGGCAGTGCTTCGTTGTGTTGTGCAGGGGGTCGTTCAGGGTCAGAACCGGCACCAAACAGCACCACAGCTCACTCAGAGCTATCCTACAGAGTGGGGTTCCCAGACTCTCACTCTTTACCTCAGTAAAATGTGCCTTCAACGAGCCCCCTGCTGAGCACCTGGTGGTTTCAAACTGATGACCTTACTGTTAGCAGCCGAGCACTTAGCCATGAGGCTCCTTGGGCTCCAGCTCCTTAGCAACCCCAATCCATCTTTTCCCTACTGCTGCCCACTGAGGAGAATTGCTGCCCAGAGTCACTTAAATCCAAGCCACTCTGCTTTCCCTTGGACCTGAGATCTCAGCTGCGGCCTGACCAGGTAAGTGTCTCATCTGGGGCTTAGAATATTCCGGAGGTCTGAGAGACAGGCATGACCTCCCTGGATGTGACAATGCTTATGAGAGTATTGGTATTAACACAGCTTCCAGCAGGAACGCTTCAGAAAGCGGAGATTTTCTGTGGTCTCAGTTATTTCTAGGAAAGGAGTTCAGCTGTTCAAGAGGCCGGAAATCCAGGATGTGAGTCACAAAGGGGCTGCTGGAGATTGGTGCTACCGTTCTCCTGGTTTGCTGTCCTAAGGAAGCCGCATGCTGCAGCACACTGCTGTGGACACCCATCTGGGGCATACCCACCTCAAGGAGAGGCTGTGTAGCAAACGCTGCCAGTGCCCAGCCCTTGGCCTTTGCCCCTCACCACTGCAGGGCGTTGCCAACCTAGCTTTCCTTTTTATAAATCATTTTATTGGGGGCTTGTACAACCCTTATCACAATCCATACATCCCTCCACGTGTCAAGCACAGTTGTACATTTGTCGTCTTCATCATTCTCAAGATGTTTTCTTTATTCTTAAGCCCTTGGCATCAGCTCCTCATTTCCCCCTCCTTCCCCTCCCCTCCTGCATCACAAATCCTTGATAATTTAGGATTTTTTCACAACTTACCCTATCCAACATCTCCCTTCACCCACTTTTCTGCTGTCCACCCCCCAGGGAGGAGGTTATATGTAAATTTTTTAATCACATCATTTTGAATGAGGGGGAGTGCAGAGTGGCCATCTGCAGGTAACAATCATCCCCTTACAGAAGGGTCACTGATGAAACATACAACTTTCCTCTGGTTCTTTCATGCTTCCTGCCACCACTCTTCCACCACCCCCTATCGTGATCCCATTCTACCTTACAAATCTGGCTAGACTGGAGGATGTACACTGGTACACATAAGAGCAGGAAACACAGGCAATTTAGGACAGATAAGCCCCTCAGGACTAATAATGAGAGCAGTGATACCAGGAGGGGAAGGGAAAGATAAAAGGGATGGGGTGGAAGGGGATCAATAACTTTCTAGCCCCAGGCCTGCATTTCTGTGACTGAGGACTTTCTTTGGCTGCTGGAGTCAGCATTGCTGCTCTGATAGGTGGAGACTCCATCCCTCACTCATGGGAGTTGGTGTCTCAACCCCAGGCCCCTCAGGTTCTGTAGTTCAGACGCGTGCATCCTATGTCTGTCGCAGTCTTTTCTCCAGCAGAATTCATCTGCAGTCCCACAGGATAGTAGCAAGACTTCATTTGTCCACCTGCCAACAGTTCTCCAAAATTGGTACAACTGTCTTCTGCTTCCTCAGACAGCTTGTATTTTTCAGCCTAAGCGTGCAAGTTCTAGATGCATCTGAGGTAGAGTTCACTTCATCCAGATGAATTGCTGTGTGGGATCTCCCTGGAGCAATGTCTGGAGCAGGCTGTGTGCCTTGAAGATCCAGGATTCAGTGTCCCTCTTCACCACGGCACCCAGCTTGGGGATGTCAGTCCCTCCTCTTTTCCTTCGAACTGATCAGCCATTGTGCTCCCCCAGACATGTTTGCTTCGTTTCCCCACTCCTGCATTGTTCATGCCACCCTAGGGCTGCCTACCTGTTCACAGGGATCTCATCAAAGACACACATGTCCGCCTCACATTACACATCCCCACTGTCCCCTCCCTTGACCATTTGATCCCAACTGAAGTGAGGTGTCCTCTGATAAGTCTACAGTCTCTTTCTATGTACTTCCCTACTCAAAGTAATCACCTGGAGTGGATGGTGCATGGTTCCTTGGCATGGGTCAGGCTCTCTGCCAGGCAGTCTGGCCTCCAGCCTGGGCATCTTATATAACTGGGCTTGTGCCATTTTGCCACTTGCTTCCACAGCAGTGGACTCACTCAGAGTTTATGCTGTTGTGCTTGACTAATTTCACTCAGCATAACGATCTCCAACTCCATCCATGTCTTGCAGTGTTTCTTGGTGCTATTTTTAAAGGATGCATAATATTCCATTGTGAGTACACATGACAGAGCTTCTTTTCTTTCTTTCATTTTTTAATCATTTTATCGGGGGCCCTTACAGCTCTTATCACAGCCCATACATATATCCAATGTGCCAGGCACATTTGTACATATGTTCCACCATCATTTTCAAAAAATTTTCTTTCTCATTGAGCCCTTGGTATCAGCTCATTTTCCTTCTCCCCTCCTCCCTCATGAACCCTTGATCATTTATACTTTTTTTTTTCATGTCTTACACCGACCGCTGTCTCCCGTCACCCACTTCCACAACAGTTTCTTTATCCAGTCGTGTACTGATAGAAATGTAGGTTGGTCCCAGTTTCTTACTATTGCGAATTGTGCTGCGATGAACATGGGGGTGCAAACATCTGTCTGTGATCCGCTTCTTAGTTCCAAGTAGTGGTGTTGCTGGATCATCTGGTATCTCAATTGTCTTCTGTTTTAGATATTACCAGATAGGCTTCCACAGTGGTTGTACATCTCTATAAGACCAGCAGCAGCAGATAAGACTTCCAGACTCACCACACCCTCTCCAGCTTTTGTTGTCGGTGTTTCAAAAATCTGACTAAAGTTATGGGTGCTAGGTGGTATCACATGGTAGTTTTCACTTGCATTTCCCAGATGACAAATGAACAGGTGCATTTACTCATGTGTTTCGAAGCCATTCAAATGCCATCCTTTGTGAATTGCCTGTTCAGGTGCTTTATCCATTATGTCAGTCTGGGTAAACTAGGGAAACATATCCACAGAAACTCATATGTATAGGGGAGAGTTTTATATAAAGGGTAAGTGTACATTAAGAAAGCATCCCAACCCAGGGCTGCCCAAGTCCTTAAGTTCGACATTAGCCTATATGCCTGACACCAATCTACCAGGTCCTCCTCAATCTCATCAGACACACACAATGATGCCCACTGCAGGAGGAAAGCGGAATCAGTGAGTGCGTAAGCATCTTGGTGCTAGCAGGGGTCTTTACGTGACTGCCGCAGCACCCAGGGCTGCATCAGGGTAGGTCCATGTGTTTTCTCTTCAGGGATGGCTTATAGGAAATGAGCCTTGTCAGCTGAAGCGGGGAACTGGCTAAGAGAGCTATACCCTGGTCCAACCATCAGAAAGCAAGAGATCCCCAAACTAGAAAGGCGAGGCTCATGGAGCCATTTATCTCTCCACCTTTCAGTTAATCCCATATGTGTATATCAGACAGGTTGGCACAATAAACCTTGACTACCTCACCCACGTTCTCAGGGGATTACTAGTTTTGTCTTATTGTAGTCTTGCAAGATGTTGTAGGGTCTAGGAGTTGTGTTGTTATTAAATATCTTTTCCCAATCTGAGGTCTCTCTTTATACTCTCTTAATGAGGTCCTTCAATGTACACAAGTGCTTGTTTTTAATCGCACTCATCTACTTTGTCTTTCACGGGGTGTTTCCTTTGTTATCTCTATAAGCCCAGATATTCCCGGCACTAGAGCACTTCTATTTGTACTGATTTTCTCATCACTGATCCTGATAGCTTTGGGCTTTACATGAAGTCTTTGTTCTACCTTAAGTTTTTCTTTTTCTGTGCATGGAGTGAGATGTGTGTCTTCTTTCATTCTTTTGCAGGTTTATATCCAATTTTTTCAGCACCATTTATTCAAGAGAACATCTCCTTCTCACTTAATGATTTTAAGGCCTTTGTCAAAAGCCAGTTGTCTGTATGTGGATGTTTTCATTTCTGGATTTTCTGGTTATTCTGTCCTGATCCACTGGTCCATGTAACTTTCACTGTATCAGTACCAGGCTGTTCTGACAACTGTGGCTGCATGGTAGGTTTGGAGATCAGCTAGAGCAAGACTGCATACTTTGTTCTTCCTTTGGAGGAGTTCTCTACCTACTCTGGGCTTTTCCCCTCTCCATATGAAGATGGTAATCACTTTCTCCATTTCTTTGAAGAACGATGCCAGGATTTTGATCCGAATTGCATTGAATCTGTATAATGCTGTATGTAGTATTGATAGATCTGATCATATAAAGGTATTAAAGTCTATATGGTAAAAAATGTGATGAATTTAATTTAAATAGCTGAGGAAATATTTGTGGAGAAAGTTTTAATGTTCTTAAAAATTAAGAATTCTTATGGATGAATAAAAACATAAACATCCCAATAACGGCCAGCCATTAATATGTAGAATTACATTTCTTTTTATAAACTGCATTGCTTTACAAAAGAAATATAAATGGCCATTAAGAATATGATAGCTATATTCAACTTAACTAGCAGCCAGATAAAAATAAAATGTGAAGTGTATTATTTTTTTCTATTATTTTGACAAAGTTTTTCTATGTAATAGGATAAACACATAAATTAATATTAGAATTTCCTATTGACTTGCTTTTTAAGGAATACAAGGGGCAATTTGACTGTCGATATCAAAATTTTAAAATGTGTATATATTTGTCCTAGCAAAATAGGAAAGTAGTGGATAATTAATTATAAAGGTGTTTGTACACATGTTTTGCGATCATTAGTATGCATTATTTATTTATAGATATAGTGGATGTTCTAATTATTTTCTTTTTTCTTTTAAATATTAGCTGCTTTAAAGTGAAAATTTTACTGGCACTTACTTCATTCACTCTGTCGTACAGTCTATCTAGTTCAAAACATCTTATCGCCCCCACAAGAAATCTGGACTCCTTAAGCAGTAGTTCATCCTTCCCCACTTCTTCGAGCAACCACATGTCTGACCTCTGGATGCACTTGTTTATTCTGGATAGTTCATATAAATACTATCACCCGTGGCTGTCAAGTGGACTCTAATTCACGATGGGTCCAGGTATGTTAGAACAGATTGTGACTGATTTTCCAGGAATCAATGTCCAGACTTCTCTTGGGGTGTTTCAGCATGGACTCCAGCCTTTTGCCTTTTGGTAAGCAACTGAGTGTGTTAGCCATTTACACCACTGAGGGGGTGCTTCACAGCACTAAAAGCATTCCATTGATGACCTTTGTGTCTGGCTGTTTTCATTCAGTGTAATGTCCCTCAGGTACATCCAGGTTGTAGCATATATAGCAAGACTTCATCACTTTTTTATACTTGAATAATATTCCATTACATGGATATACCACAATCTATTTATTCACTTTTCTGTTGCTAAGCATTTTCTGACCTCTATCCCTCGTGATGTAGTGGTTACACGTTGGGCTGCAGTCCATGTGGTTGGCAGTTCAAAACGACCTGCAGAACCATGGAAGAAAGACTTGGCTCTTTGCCCCCGTAAACAGTTACAATCTCAGAAACCCACCTGGGGTCACCACTGACTCAATGACCATGAGTTTCATTTGGGAAATGTTCAGAAACAAGAGACAGAGAGACTGGTTGTCCTGGGTGCCACAAAGGGAGCATGGCCTGGCATGAAGGTTGATGCTTGAATGATGCCTCCACGTTTCCTGAACTCCCTAAGAACATGGCCCACGATCTCCCCTCTTTACTCTTGTCTTCATTTCTTGTCCCCCAGTTTGAACAAGTGGCTCCCACTTTGACATCAGTACATATTTCCTCACTAGTGGCCAAGGACCACGTGGTGGAGACAAGGGAAACTGCGTATTTTAAATACTGACTTTCCATGGAGATGCATCACTGAGGTTCACCTGATAATAAAGCGATAAGGAATCCATCAAAGGCTAGATCATCATAAACTTCCCTTGAACTGGAGATGGTGGCTGTGCTAGTCTGGGTAGACTAGAGAAACAAATTCATAAACACACATAGGTGAATAAGAAAGAGGTTTATATACTATATTTTTCAGACCATACGACACACCCAGCTTTTTGAGCAGGAAAAAAGAAAAAAATATTCTGAACCAAATAGTACCAGTATTCTAAAATGTTTTGGAGTACCACACATTTGGACCATAAGATGCACCCTCGTTTTTCGCTCACTTTTTTTTTTTTGGTGGGGATGTGTGTGTCTTACAGTCTGAAAACTGTGGTACAAGAGCAGTTAAGTATTGAGGAAACATCCCAACCAGCCCAGTCCCAAGGCCATAAGTCTGAAATTAGTCCATATGTCTCATACCCATCTATGACGTCCTCTTCTGACTCATGAAATACATATAAAGAAGCCAAATGCAGGACGATCACAAGCCAGTGGGCACAAAGTCTTTGTATCCAGTGGCGTTGTAAGCATCTCAGCACTGGCAGGGGTCTCTTTGTGGCTTCTCCAGCTTCAGAGGTCTGGTTGCATCCTTGTGGCTTGTTGGGCTCTGGGTACTAGGGTAGTTCCTTGTGTCTTGTCTTTTGCAATGTCTCCCAAGGAGTGAAGTAGTGAGAGAGAGAGAGAGAGAGAGAGAGAGAGAGAGATAGAGAGAGAGAGACTCCTGCCTCCAAGAAGGAAATACCAGAATTTCCCAGAATTCTCAGGAGAAGGCCATGCCCACACAGAGGTCTCAGTGGCTATGATCTGATTAACAGACCAGACTCCACCCCTACACTCTTAATCCTCAAATGGACAAAGGATTAAAAATCTACCACAGTGGCCCAACTTTATACTGCCTCTCTCTGAAGACCAATGCTGCCACACACATGCTACACTCGAACCACAGTTGTTCCCATCTGGGCAAGAACAATGAGACTAAAAACTGTCCTCAGAACCTACAGAGTTCTTTTCTGCCTTCCCCCTGTGAGCTTTCATGAAAACAATTTCATGAAAATATTCAGTCCACGGAGGGAAATCAAAGGTCCAGGCAAGAAGTCATCTGAGGATAAGGTTTACTAAGCACATGTAGTTTTGCTTTGATTTCAGCCATTGCTCAAATGTCCCAGTGTCTCCAGTTCAGGAAGCACATTATCGCTCTTTCAATTGGTATGTGGTTTCAATAGATATATGTCACAGACCTACCCACTATCTTCAAGGAGATAAGGAGATCTTAAAAGACACAAGGAAGGACAGACACCAGCCCTTCAAATTCTGACTGCTGAGGTCAAATTAAGGCATAGAAATATGCCCTTTTATAAACATGCCAGGGGATACTCATAATCAGGCATATGTGATAAACACTCTATGATAGGAACAAGCACATCAAATATGACTTCTGAGTTCATTCACTTTAGGTAGGTTTTCCTAGGAGAATATAACTATTGCTGGCATCCAAACCAGTTTTCTTTCTAATAGAGTGTGTTAGCCATGGTAGACTAGAGAAATAAATTCATAAATATGCATATGGATATAAGGAAAAAGTTTATATACAAGAGGAATGAAACAATGAGAAAGCATCTCAATCCAGTCCAGTCCAAGGTCATAAGACCAATATTATTCCATATGTCTGATACCAGTCTATAAAGTCTCCTTCCAACTTAAGAAGCATGTCCAGTGACATCAGGACAATCATGGGCCAGTGGGTGCAGAATCTTGTGTATCCAGATGGAGTAGAAGCATCTCCATGCTGGCAGGGGTCTCCCCATGGCTCCTCATTTTCAGGGCTCAGGGTCCATCAGAGGTACCCATTGGTGGTAGAAGCATTTCAGGGCTGGCAAAGGTCTCTCTGTGGCTTGTCCAGCCTGAGGTCTGGTTCCATCAGGGCAAGCCCATGTGGCTTCTCCTCCAGCTCCTCCAGTCTTCAGGAATCAGGGATGATCAGCATGCTGTCATCTCATCTTATCCGTAGAGACTGAGACAAGTTTCTCTTCTCCAATTGGAAAATACTGTAAGACTTCCCACAATTTTCAGAAGAAAGCCATGCCCACACAGAGGCCTCATTGGCTATCTCCAGATTGACAGGCTAGACTCCACCCCTATACACCCAGTCATGAAATTGACACATGAGTACATGACTGTCACACAGAGAATATACACTTAAGTGAGGGTCTATTACAGAATTATGGTTGAGTGCTAAGCACAATATTCTTAATGAGAAATAAACAAACAATAAATAAGCAGTGGAGGGATGCTGTTGGTGCTGCACAGGAAGTGTCAGGGAGTCCAGGGAGCTGTCCAATGTTGAAAACCATTGTATACTCACTTCCCAATTAGGGAATAACTCTTTCCATCTATTGAGAATTGAGGGTGGTGCTAAGTCTTGGTAATTCAGGAACAAAGAATGTGGGAACGTACAGGGCAGATAGAAGAGTCTGTGCAAACAAAAACAGAGAGAAAGAAGAAAGCACAGCTTAGAGCAGCAGTTCTCAACCTGTTGATTGCAACCTCTTTGGGGGTCGAATGATCCTTTCATGGGACTCGCCCGATTCATAACAGTAGCAAAATGACAGTGATGAAGTAGCAATGAAATTACTTTTATGGTTTGTGGGTCACCACAACATGAGGAACTGTATGACAGGGTGGCAGCAATAGCAAGGTTGAGAACCCCTGGCTTAGCGGGAATGACGAGACCCCTTGGTAGCATGGGCAGAAAGCGTAACCACAGAGACAAGTACATGTGAGGAGATTGGGGTGATGGCTCAGGCAAGAAACAGGTCCTTAAGGAGACTGTGATCCACGGGAATTGCGATGAAGCAAGTGAGTTGGATAGACAGAGTCAGTGAGGGCCTTCCCTCCTACCAGTGAGGGCCATTTTAGGGGTGGGATGGGGCCGTCAGCCAGGTCACAGTAGATCAAGGAGAGACTAGGAGATGAAGTAGTGTCTCTAGGTTGGGTAAATCACTCTTTGAAGAGCCTTAGTTATGAAGAAAAGGAGAAAGGACTTAGAAAACCGTGAGGGAGGTGGATTGCTTTGTTTGGTTTAAGAGGGCAGACTGCGGGCTGGGAAAGTGAGTTTACAGGGAGTAGACATACGCCGAGGGAAGTCAGCTGATTCCACTGAGGAGGTGAAAGGATGGGAGAAGGAGTCAAACTCTTGGAGAAAGTGTACTTAACAGCAATTGGAGAGGCTTCTTCCTGTGAGATGAGAGAAGCGTGTGGGAAGCATGTGGAGGCTGGAGGGACTCTTTTATGGTTTGTTGTTCTCAGAGAGGAAGAAGCTGAAGTCATCTTGGGGATGCAGCTGGACGGGCTCGGGGTAACTCTCAGGGGGCCTTTGGGAGAGTGTGAGGAGCCATGGAAAAGACTTACTGAGGAGGGTTGATCCTGGGTTACAATTTAGGAATGTATTTAGTAGCGTTGACTTGATATTATGTTCATTTCTTTCCAGCAACAATTAGGTAGGTAGAGAAAGAAGCTTGCAAATTCTTTTCAAGCCGCCCCCTCCACTCCCTTTCTAGTTTCCATTTTCCAGGTGCTAAGAGTTAAGCGATTCATCCTCGTCATCCGTGGCCTGGTTTGCTGGCCTCCTCTGGCGGGCCTCCAGCTGCACTGTGCTCCAAAACCACCTGGGTGGTTCTTTTCACACAGATGACTCCCCTTAACCCCAGGGAGCTTTGTCCCCATTGCCTTGATGGTTTTCACATCACTCTCTCAGCATCCAGGGCCTTAGCCTTAGCCATCACTCCAGTGCCCTGTGCGGATTGGCTAGGAATTGACAGAGATGGTCATTGTCACTCTTTTGAATGTGCTTTATACATATATTCATAACAACCAAATAGACTTATAGCTTCCATTTTAAACTATCCTTTGAACAAATCTTTTGTATTTCCTCCGGGTCTGGAATTTAAGAAACCCTGGAGCTATTGTTTAATGGGGAAGGGTGGGTAGGTACATCGATCACAGGTAAATCCATGGATCCCTAGGCAAAGACACATATGCAGATACACACAGGCACACACACAGAGTTTCTAACTGACCCCCAAAGGGTGAGTGCTTAGAGAAATGGAAACAGTAGGCAGGTAGGGTAGCAATGAGGGGTGTGAGGCCAGGTATCATG
>PVJH01025401.1:0-31542 GCA_004026705.1 Nesogale talazaci
TCTCTCCTCTATTTTTCAATACATTTGGAGAATTGAGAAATAAAGCTGTTTAATGAATGTGCAGTTTAAATACCCTTTGGAAATCTAACTTACTATCGAAAAAGATGTATAATGCAGTTATATTCCTTTGTTTATATAGCTGGAAGAAAGGAGGAAAGGAACCCGAGGCTAATAGAAATAGATTACATCTCACTTATGGAACATAGATTAAAATAATGTATTTTATTTGGGATCTCCCTTCAGAATTCAAACTATCATTTACTTTTTCTATTTAAGTAATAACCTCAGGGTTTTTTCCTTTCTTTCTTTAACCATTATCAGTAGATAACCTAATATATCATTGCTAACCTTTCTTCCTTTCCCAGTATCATTGACAAAATATCATATTAACAATATTACCTTTATGCTCTTGAAACATTAAAATCAAAAGATGCTTCTCAAATACATTTCCCCCCCCAGTAAAAATAATTCTGGTGTATTCTCTATTGTACTGCTTTGTTTTATTGAAAGAGAAACAATATGCAATGTCATTCTGTGTATTGCTTTGAAAGTGAACAGATATTAAGTCTGCTCACAATCATCATTTATTTTCTTTTGCACATCTTGCAAATGTACAATACTGGTTCTATTTAGAAGAGCTTTTCAGTATCACTGCTTTTTTCTAAAATCACTAACAACCTTATTTATCACTAATCACTTACTCTTAAAGAATTTTTGTGAATTAAATAGTTTTTCGACCAATGTAGTCTGCATCTATGAGTTCATATTTAAAGTAAGTTCATTTTATCTTTTAATTGAAAATGAAAATATGTGATTCCAAAATGATATAAAAATAATCACACTGCGAATCCTCCCCCCACTAATGTCCCATTTCTCTGTAGTCTTGGTACCATCACATAAAAGCAACCATTGAGTGAATCATATGTAACTGTCCTTCATCACAATCAGTTCTTGATCCTGTACTACCTGTTGAAATGGTTAGATGTCAACAAGTTCTTTTTGGTATATTAATTCTGCATATTCCTTTCATCTTCTTTTGATGCTCCCTATATCACTTAATATTTTGTCCATCGCATCTTTCAACATGCAACTCCAGTTCTTTCAACTTTATATATGCTAAATATTTTCTTCCTTTATTTTTCTTATAATATTTTGTTGTATTAAGCTGCCCTTGGAAATTTTCTGTTCAGGTCTCTTATTACAAGATTTCTTCCATTTTTTTAGCTACTCTATGAGCAAAAGCATATTCCAGAGTCTCTTCTGACACCCACAGTGATCATCTTATCTTGCTTTCCAGTCTTTAAGTGACCTTTTGCTTTCTTCATGAGTGATGTTCTTGACCCCATCCCTTAAGGCTCATCAGATTTGTGGTCATTAGTCTTTAATGATTCAAATCTGTTCTTGATATGTTCTCACAATCAGGTGAGATATACTCAAGATCATATTTCAACTTTTATGGGCTTGTTTTAATTTTCTTTAACTTCAGCTTTAACAAGTGATCTGAGAAATTGATGGGCTGATCCATAGTCAGCCTCTGAGCTCCTTTTGGCTTCTGATAATAAGATTCTCCTTTGTTTTCTTCCCACAGATGTTAGTCACTTTGATTCATATGTATACCTCTGGCAAAATCCATGTGTAAACTTGTAGTTTATGCTGTATAATATTATATTCTGCAATATAATATATATGTTATAATATAGTTTATTTAATATATAATTATATAACTACATATAATATTATGTTATAAATTATAGTATTCTATCTTATGTTGTAATTGAAATAAAGGAGGAAATTCAAGCTACTCTGAAGGTATTAGTGAAAAACAGTCTCCATAAATAAATATATACTATATATTTTATATTATATTTATTTTTACTATATTATAAATATATATTATATAGAGAGAATGAATGTATGCTACATATATTTATTATATATTTTATCCTGTTGATGAAGCACTGGAAACACTCATTTATACCAAGAAATTTGAAAGGCAGCTACTTGGACAACTGACTCAAATAGTTCTACATTTTACCCATTTCAAAGAAAGATGATCCAACAATGCAGAAATTATGAAAATTATACATAATAGCACACATATGTAAAATGTTGCTGAATATCATCCAAAACAATCAAGACAGTACTTTGACAACTACCAGAAATTCAATCTGGATTCAGAAGGTGATATGACACAGCTAGATCATTGTTGATGTCAGGCACATCTTACCTGAGAATACTAAAAGATGTTTACTTTTATTTCATTGACTCTGCAGAAGCATTTGATTTTGTGGCTCAAAGCAATTATGGATAGCATTGAAAAGACTCCTAGTTTCCAACCATTTCATTATGCTCATATGAAACCAGTACACAGACTATAAGGAAGTCCTTTGATCAGAGCAAAGGAATACGCAGTGGTTTGAAATCAGAAAGGTATGTGTCAGGGTGGTATCCTTGCACCATATGTACTCAATCTGTGTGTTGATCAAATTACCCCAAATGCTGGCCTATCTGAAGATTGAGATAGAAGGATAGGGAGAAGGCTTATTAACTTGGGATATGCAGATGACACAGCCTTACGTGTTTGAAGTCAGGAGGGCTTAAGCACTTGTTGATGAAGATCAAGGACTGCAGCCTTCAGAATGGATTGCAAGTCACTGTCAAGAAAACTAAAATCCTTACAACTAGACCAATAGATGACACCATGACCAATAACGAAAAGATTAGGTTGTCAAGAGTTTCATAGTGTTTGGACTCACAATCAGTGCCCATGGAAGTAGCAGTCAAGCAACCAAATGACTTATTGTCTTAGGGAACTCTGCTGCACACGACCTCATTAAAATGTTGAAGAACGAAACATTTTTTTGAAGAAAAGGTTATAACTTTGAGGACTAAACTGTGCCCAACCCAAGCCATGATATTTTCAATTACATTATATGCATGTGAAAGTCTGACCTTTGAAGGAGGACTAGAAAAGAATTGATGGATCTGAATGATGGAATTGGTAAACATTGATGTTACCACAGATTGTTAGAGGAATAAACAAATTTGTCTGGGAACAAGTACAATCAGAATGTTCCTTAGAGTGGCGGCTGGCTCACTTAGTCTCATGTACTTTGGAGATGTCATCAGGAGCGATCAGTTCCTAGAAAAGGCAAAATGTCGGAGAAAGAGATGAAGATTCTTGATGAGATGGTTTTATGCAGTGGCTCCAAGGGTGAGTTTAAATATAACAATTATGTGAAAGTTGAAGGCCAGGCGAAGTTTCCTTCTCTTGGACATGAGGCTGATTAGAATCTAGACCAATGATTTTTGACCTTCCTAATGCCTCAACCCTTTAATACAGTTCCTAATGTATGGCGACCCCAATCATAAAATTATTTTTGTTACTACTTCATAATTATAATTTAGCTACTATTATGAATTGTAATGTAAAGGTCTGATATGCGGGATGCATTTTCATTGTTACACATTGAAGATAATTAGAACATAGTGATTAATCACAAAACAATATACAATTATATATATTGTGAGATATTTATTTCTAATTACAAATAAATGAAATTTTGTCATGAAGCACAGTGTAGCATGGGTAATAGTCTTCATGGCGGGTGCGCCTATGTGGGTATATTTGCATGTGGGCAGACCCACCTGGAGACAGTCTGAGGAGTGATGTCTCGGTTCCTAAGACCATCAGAAATATGTGCTTTCCGATGGTCTTGGCCACCCCGTGAAGCGGTTGTTCAACCCCAAAGGGGTCGAAACCCACAGGTCGCAACCAACATAAGGACACTTAAAAACAATATCACAAATGTGTCCAAATATTTTATCTGTATACATACAAGTTTAACTTTTAAAAGCATATTTTGCTTATTATGCCCATTTCAATTATACACACAAAAGTATTTCCTTGTATATTTAATATCTATATAATGCATATTGTGTTATACCAAGAATTATTGATATAACAAAATATTTGTCTTTTATTGATGTCTAGCTGCTGTGTCCCCATCTTTTACAATCATAGATCATGACATATCTATGTTCTTTTGTGCAGGTAGCTCTGTAGGAGAATCCCTGAATCAGAAAATTCTAGGCTTGTGTAATTTTAATGCACAAGTTTTCCCCAGTTTACATTTCTCCCAATTAAAATTGCTTGGGTTTCTCTACAGTTTTATTTGTAAGTTTTTGGGTTTCTGTTGATGTGATAAAATTTTATCTTTAAAGTGATAATGAGTGCAATTTTACAAAGCAGTTTATGTTTTGGAGTGGTTTTATTGATTCCTAGGAGTGCCTTTAAAATGAGCCCTGGCTCCAGAGTCGATTGCTCAGGGGGCTGCAAGCAGAAAGGGTTGGTAGATTAAATCCATTGGTTCAAATCCTCGACACTTCCCCCTGGAGATAATGAGGCCCTTTGCTCCAGAGAAGGTGGAGACCATCAGGGATGCTGGAGAGCATCCTGTTCTTTTCATAGGGTGCCTGCCCCTGAATCAACTAGAGGACGATTAGCCTGGTTTGGCTTGGCTGGATAGAACTCATTTACTTTCTCTCCCTCTGCTCTCAGCTCCATTCCCCTTAGTCTAGCTTTTATTTTTCAATTTCTAATAATGTTTACATTTTACCATTTGAACAAGAATTATCAAAGTCTTTCCTATAAAACATTTTTAAGGGATTTTCTCTTGTCTTCTGCTATTCCTGTAGTTTTATATTACATATATTATCCATTTAGGATTTGTCTTTGTTTATAAGTGTGAATGCCAATTTATTTCTTCCAGATGCTACTGAATTGTCCCAAATGTTCTTATGTGGTATTCATTTTGTGAATATATTTAAGATGTCACCTTTTTATATCTTATGTTCTTAAATATTTTAGATTTCTAGCTGGGTCTATGGAACTCAAACACCTACTCAAATTTTTAATATGAACGGTTTATATTGTAAACCAGTGCATTTTTATGAATTTTGAAACATTTTTATGGGAAGCTCATAATAAAACGTTAAGACAGAATATATGTGTTAAATTTCAAGTATAATATATCATTTTTCATATGTATTTTTCTAATATATTAAATTTCAGGTTTGTTTGATATGTTATTAATGAGATTTCTTATTGAACGATACTGAGGCTTTTCTATAATTACTTTTTTATAGGGCCTCTTTTAACATGACCAAATCTGAATTTCTTATTCTTAATCTTGCACCGGAATCCCAAGTCTCATTTCTGTCATCAGTCCTTGTCTTGTGTTCCCTTCTTACTGGTTATCTTTATTCCGATTCCTAAAACTTTTCTCCAACACCAACCTTCCTACTTCCATCTTGGGTAAAAGTGCCATCACTGAGCTTACCTTTGTGAGGTCAATGAGTCCCACATGAGCCGACCTACATTATAAATCTGTTCTCCATATGGAAATCCGAGAGAACTGCCAAAGAACATCACCAACTTAACATCACTGACTGGTTAGCATCTAACAGGTTTCTCCAAAAACCATGCCTCAAAATTCGATTATCTTTTAATTCCATTTCCACAAACTGTTGAAGCCCTCTCCTGGTCACTGTGGTGATGGAGGCACCGATTCCCCACACTTAACACTGCATTTCAATTTTTAGCTAACTGCGTTTTAAAAGTACCTCATTGATTTGTGTTCATTTATTCACTTTATAATGTCTTTTTTCTGTTACTACAGATAGTTTTCTTCACATGACAGAAAATAATAACAGCCTCAATGCTTTGAAATAGTTTCTTCTGGAGGATTTTCTGTCTTTGCAGTCTAGACATTTTTGAAAAGGTTTTTCACTTGATCCCTGGATCAAAGTATTTCAAGTGAGTGTGGAATCTCATTGCACAGTATGGTGGCTCCTGCAATAGCCTTGCAATGTTTTCATGAGTACTGGGGAGTATCGCCAAAGAAAAGTGCTGCTGGGAAGAATATGCCACCGCTCTTCATTCCAATAGCACTTGCCCCTTCTGCTTGTTACTTATGATACTTGTAACTGTGGTAGAGATTAGAATAACTGATTGAATTTTTTAAAGTTATTATGACTATTCTGTCTCTTTTTTTTCTGGAGCAAGAGTTCTGTGGTCTAACTAAATGAATTTGGAACAATCTGCCTCTATAATTTATCATAGTTCTGTCAAGGATGCCTTACATTATTACCACTTGTAAGATTTGCTATCGCTTCGAGTGAATGCAATATTAGGATTTTCCTCTGATGTCAGTGTTTATTCAGTGGTGCCATACCTTAGGGACAAAACCATTTGCAGCTTGACTTTTCTTTCATCTTTATTTCTGTCCATCTCAAACCACGTACTTATCTTACTTACGAAGTAATGGTTACATTGTATCATGAAGTCAATAAAAACTGACATCGAAACAAATAGTTAAGACTAAACTTCACCACAAGAATATACTACAAAGAATATAGTTTCATTGAAAACATCAAACTCTTGTTTATGGTAAGCAACAAATGGATTCTGTTTGCTACCTAAATTGCTCATGGCTAGTAGTGTCAGAAAAAAAAGGTGCCCTTTAGCGCTTTTGAAATATGTCAGCTGGTGGCACTCTCATAATGTTCTGCACATTCCCCTTTGTCTCTTTTCTTTTTGGTTTTCTTCTGTTGTTTCCGTCAAAAAACTCAAGTGCATACACACTTACTATGGCCTAACTAATGAATTGGGAACAATCTGCCTCTATATTTTATCATAATTCTGTCAAAGACACTGAAGTTTTTGTATAGGCGTGTGTAGTCTCTCCATTTTCTCTATTTTCTGAGGTGCTTTTGAAAAGTCTAAATGACTTTAAACATTTTCAATACTTTTCCTGTTTAATATATTTTTACAAAATGTAAATACCCTTGGGAATAGTAGCCATTTAAAAATGGAGTATCTCAAAAACTTTAAAATAGCTGAATCTTCCCAGAAAATGAGACATGGAAAACTCAGGATGAGAAAAAAAACAAGAAAACTTATGAATGATCAAATAAAAATAACTAGCTTCCCAAATATACATTTTTACTGAATTTTGAAAGCCCTGGTTCTTAAAAATTGACAAAATTTACATATTTTCTTGGCTAGCTTCAAATGAATTCTTTTCATTAGATTGATTTGGAAGCATAATCATATGATTGTGTCTTTACAATCACAATCTTTTGTCCCTTTCCAAAGTTTATTTGTATTTTATACATAATTAGGAAAAGTAGACAAGGTATGGAAAATGCTCATTTTTCATGTTTTATGACTTTCCCTGTGTAAAGAACACATCTTTTCATGCATGTCTTTTGAAAACAACACTGCAGAGTCACACATTAAATAGTGTTCCAGGGATTTAATACTTCATGCACAATGTATTTAATAAAGTTCTGTTTCGTTGGATTCTTATAAAAATGTTAGTACCAGAATGAATGTAAACATACTTGTGGTTAATCAAGGGTCCTCAAACTTTTATTTTTGTTTTTTTGGGGGGCATCACTGCCTTCTGGTGGTGGGAGTAGGAGGCCCAGCCTTTGCTGTGGGCCTGGAATTGAACCTTGATCCCAGTGGGCCGCAGTCCTGTGCACAACCACTATGCCACCAGGGCTCAGCCCGGTCCTCAAACTTTTTTAAACTGGGCCAATTCACTGTCCCACAGACCACTGGAAGGCCGGACTATAGTTCCAAAAAAAGCAACTATGAACAAATTCACTGTGGGCCAGTGATGAAGTCAGCTGCCAAGCAGGACAGGCAGTGGCAGCAAAAACAGCCAGCAGTTGGATAAATGTTCTCAGCATAGTTTGAGGACCCCTGGACTAAATCAACACCAGCTCCACTGTAAAATCCCCATTCACGTGTCAAAAAGCATCATACACACAACTTCTCAAAATTCAAATTATGGAACAGATGAAGTCTTATATTAGAATATCTGATGCCTTTGGCCATCATGAAGCATTTAGGTAGTGAATTTATAGAAAAAGCATATTGGAATTTTTTCTGACATAAATATAATTAAATGCTCATACAATTATTAATAAAAAGTTATAATCATTTTTAGTTCTTTATATTTATTCCTTACATTAAAGATTTTATGAAGCATGTTCTGCCTGTTGGTTATAGTTTATCTATGAATTTATAATGTAATTAATATTATTAACATATCTCTCGTATTTTTAAAAATATTGTTTTATTTCATATTAATGTAACTCATTTTGAGTCACTTCACGACTCTATGTAATTCTTTTTTTTGTTTTCAGGTTACTTGTTTTATTTTTCATTTTATTATGGAAATTGTTGAGCAATACAGAAATAGAATGATACACTAAATCTCTGTATACAATTACCCAGGTTCAATGACCACCATGTTTATACGATTCTTTTCATCTTTTTAATCTTGAGGTATGTGATATCATTTCACTTAAAAGTATGTTAGGATGTATTATTTTTCTAATGGATGAAAACTAAGGAAATAAAAACAAAACTGAACAAAACAAAAAACAATACCATAGTTACCTTAACTCATAAATAAGATTGAAAATAATCTTTTATTATCACTGAAGAGTCATCCTTCAAATGTAAGGATTTTTTTACCCATATAATTTCCAGTAACATATTCAAGAAATAAAACTATTAATTCTACCCTTCAACAACATAGTGGAAAAGCATAGCTACTATTTATACCTGTCCCTTTGGAAGCAAAATCATAGCTGTGATCCTGCCTTTGAGTTGTCTGTCACTTATGTCCAAGTGCAGCTGCCTGTTATGTTTCTTCTCATTTCAGTCAACCAACAGACAGACTTCTCAACATATGGTAACAAAGAGATGCCATGCAGGTTTTCAGAGAAAAATGCCATCAGTGTTAAGTGCATTCAATTACTGCAGGTAATTGCAATTATTTTTAAGGTAAAGGAAGATGAAAGAGAAATACCATAGACTGAAAATATAGTACCATAAATGTTTATAAGGGCTTTACTTGGCCTATGCTATTCAACAACTTAGTCACTGAGGAGACCATGTCCGTGCCATAGAGTCCAATTACACTGCATGTATAAAGGTGGCCTGCTCATTCCGAAGATAACATTTGCTTCACTAACTACTTATTCTAAACCATTTGATGTAATAGCATTCTATGTTGTTTATATTGCAAATATTTGTTCAATATACTTATAAAATTATACTTCCCATGTTAATTTCAACAATTCTCAAAATGTGAATTTGTAGAAAATATCTAGAGATCTCATAAAATTTTCAATTTTCACCTGAAAGTGTAATATTCCAGTGGGGAGAATAGATTTAAAGATTCAAGGAATAATCTCTTCTAATTATAAATATACGTTCACATACATTATTCTAAATCATAAATCTGCATAATGACATAAAGGAATGCTGACTAGAATGACTTTTATTTTTATAAGAGAGCATCATTTTAACCACAGCATTTGGTTCCTATAGTCATGATCCACATATGAGAGCTTTCAAACAGTTCATGAAAAAGGTCCATTATCTTTGCTTGCTGCTTACAGCTTGTTGGGAGGGAGCTGCTACAGACATTACAATAGACCACGATCCATTACTTTATTCTTCCATTTCTCTGTGGACATTTGGAAGACCTCTCCCTTTCCTATGCATCCTTTGCCCTATTCTGACAATAACTGTTCTTCCCATCATGCTCTACTTTCCTGCTGGGTTTGAGAACCCATTGCCATGGTCCCACAAAGGTCACAGACGATCTTCAAGGTTGGTGGGGCTTATTAGAGAAATTCACAGATTATACCACAAAGCAGGAGCATCACACCTCAAAGATACAGTTTCTGGTCTCTAGCACCTCTCCTCAACCTTCCAGCTGCAAGACTTCTTGATCTGCCTCAGGGAGTCAGGTGGCTGATGGTAGGTCCACCTCACAGACGTCTCATACTGTTCCTCAGCTTTGCCTCAAGACCTCCTTGCCTCAGCCTTTGGGCTGGCATGGTCTGGCTTCTTCTGCATTTGTTACTTGAGGCAAGGCTTGCCAATGTGCTCGCTCAGTGGCTCATCTTCATCTTCTCCTCCATGGTTGATTCAGAGAATTACCTCTCTTTCTTTGCTTTTGAGATGACTCTCTCACACTCAGAGGAATGGCAACCCAAATGGACCATTCTTCTCTTTTAATGTTTCGTACACCATATTTGCATAGTTCCACCGAATCATTTATCAGGAGTTACAGAAACGTGGCTTGAAGAACTATAGTAAGAGGTTTCACTTCCCCACAAATGTATTCGGAAAGTTTTTAGGATCTTGGGTCTCATGGTCATTTATAACAAAAAAGCAAACTCATTGCCATCAAGGTGGTACTGAATAGTATTGAACCTCTAGATCAGGGTAGAACTGCCCCTGTGGAAACCGACATTAGCTCTTCATGGGAACAAAAGCCTCAAGATTTATCTAAAGAATGCATATGCTTTCTGCGGTGTGCTATGTTTCATCTATATGTACTTATCACCAGGAAGATCATTTCATTTCTTTACTCATGCCCCCTATGCCCTTTTATCTCTTAGTTTTCCTCGAAAGTATGATTATTGATGTTGAAGTTCATGAACATTCTCTCGCTCTTTCCCTCCCATTCCTCGTTCCCTCCCTCATCACTTTTTAATCATTATTGAGAGACTTTTTAAATTTTTTTGATTTTAAAACTTTAACAATTTTATTTTATTCTGTATTTGATCCATTTAAATGATGTTTTCTTGTTTGCATTATGTATTTTTAAGTTTGAGAATGCTGATTATAATTTCCTCATAGCTACATCATATCTGGAAAGATGTGTAGATTAGCACATATGCCATTTCCATAGGGCTTGGGTAGGGAAAATCCCTGAAATAACAAGAAAAACAGTGCCTCCCACCGCCATTTAATTGATTTAAAGTCATACTCTGCTAGGACCCACTTCACTTTATCCTCTACAGCGATCTTGGGTAAGCATTGTCAGCATTTCAAATTCATCATCTGCTAAGCAAGATAAATAGAGTAATTCTGAGGGAAAATCAACTCAAAGGCTGTTGATATTGTTGACCCCAAAGCCATGACCATCTTTGCTCTGGTTAATCTCCTTGTGCTATCTCTGTTACCTTCTACAGAATATATACGCCCTTTGTTCTTGCTCTCAGGTGTTTGGGCTGAAAGGAAATGGAGGGAGGGTCCTCTGACTCACGGTCTTTCAGTGTAGTTTTGGGATTTCCAAGAGAGTGACTCTTTTAGGGGAGTAGAAAACCTGATCTCTCTCTCTTTGTGAGTGACTAACTTTGCAGCAAGCCATCTGGTACATAAGCTCCAAAGTTACCAGGGCTCCTGTGAAGGAGGGAGCTAAGCAAAATAATACAGCACAATAGTAATTTATCATCTTGAACCAGAAAGTAAAGAAATATTTGAATGTATCATCAACTTTTTATATAATGAAATCAGGGAACTAACTTAATATGTGGGTACAGTTGTGTAACACTGTGGTGGCAATTAGAGATTTGGTTAAAAACCTCCGCTATCCCTACTTCTCAGGTACTGTTTTGAGTATTTTATATTTATAAATCTCATTAAAATGCACAATAATTCTGTATGTTTATTCCAGCATTAAATATATTTTATAGATTAGGAAACAGAGCACAGAAATATTGAAATAATTATTCAAGGTGAAACAGTTATAAAAATACAGAGCCCTGATTCAATCATGTGGTCTAGCTCTAAAGTCTGAAGCCTACACCTCTCTCACTTCTGAGGTGAAAATTATATGGTCACATATAACAATATTTGAAAATGGAGAAAATGATTATTTTATGGTCCTAATATCAAAATATGACCTTTGATGGAGCAATCATTAAGTACTTGCCTGCTAATTCAACAGCATATAAATCGTTATGATAATCTGCTTCCATCAAGATTTATAGCCTGGGAAATACTTTGACACAGTTCTACATTGTCCTGTATGGTTGCTTTGAGATGAAATTTACTTGGCTGCACATACAAAAAAACCCACAAAAATACTTATTTTTATCTAACTTAGCAGTAAGAATAAGTATTCTTGGGGAATGTTCAATTGTGATACATATTATTTTCTGTGATTAGAATATTTGATCTAGATTCAGTTCTAGTATTACCTGATACTGGGTCATACAACTATTATCAATATATTGTCCCTACTATTTAGTTTCCTCCTCCTCTACATGGTAATTTTATCACTGATGAAATATACACAGCATACTCAATTCTGTGTTTCAAGCTCTCTTCTTAGAGTGTGGTCAACAGAAGACAGGGTCGTTTTGTTCCTGTAACTTGTATTTTAATCAGACATACAGAACTCATGAGTGAGTGAAAATCAAAATAGAATTTTATCCGTCTAAGTAACTATCTTATATCTGAGAAACTCTTCCACTGTAAACTAGAAACCTGAGAAGAGTATAAAATGCCATCAGTTCAAAAGTATGAGCACTCTACTCAAGAAATGATGGTTGAGGGAGCTGTCATCTTGGAAAGGGTATTGTTGGGTGTCATCCAGTCAGTTCTGGTGCTGACTCCAAGGGACCCTAAGTATAGTGAAATGAGACACAGCTCAGCCCTGCACCACTTTCACAAGAGACCTCCTTGTTGAGTCCATTGCTGCCCCCACTGCATCAATCCATCTTGTCCAGGGCCTCCCTCTCTGGAGAGTTGGAGTCATAAAGAATGGATACCTAAGTACGTATTGGAAGCTTCTTATCAACTTGAAAGGAACTGTTCCTAAACTAAGTAGCTGCTCAAGAAGTGAATTGAGAAGTTCATAAATATTGCAGACCTATCAGGAATTAAATGAAAAGAAAAAAGCAGGGTTAGTTCAGAACATGCTCTGAGCGGAAAGCATCAACCTGTACCAGTTCAGGCTCATAGGACGAGCCATTCTGAAATAGCTTAAGGTCTATACAGTTGTCATCTCCTACCTCAATTTAAATGGCAAAAGGAAAAGATAATATAGTGATGGTTTGGAGTAAGGGTAGAGATGGTTGGTAACTGAGGAAGCATTTCCAGTGGAGAGTTAGTTGAATTAATTATTATAGGATTCATATTGACTTGAATGGGACAGGAGTGAAAGAAAGAAAGCATTTACCACCTTGGAGAACAGGAATGACTTCAAAGATCAGAGGTCTTGGTACTTGAGTGTAGGAAATTGTGACCCATTCAAACGCTATTTACTCCAATTGAATACCTCAGAGGTTAAGAAGGAACTTCAGAATGCAACTTGCTGGTTAGGTTGTTGGAATGGAGAAGATAAATGAGGAACAAGAAAGGAAGAAAATTACCCAGTAAGATGGTGACATGGATAGAATGCTGACTAAAATGAAACCTTAGAGTCAAGCCTTCTCTGCATCGAAAACATTAAAAGATTTATAAAATTAGAATTGTCTGTAAAGAGGCTTCAAATATGAGAGAATAATTGTTCAAGAGGAAAATAAATACTGTTAAATGGGCAATAGTCATTCTCTTATTTATTTATTTTTATATTCTAACCCTAACTCTAACCCATTCTTTCTCTTTTTAATGAAAATAACTGAAAATTCTTTTTCATTGGTTAGCTACTCAATATTTAAAAAAATATTTGAGGACAATATTTTTGAATTACTGAAAAAATACTGAAAAATTTCAGACAAGTATAGCAAGGGGAGAAATTATATTTCATAACTGCTCTTATTATAGTCATCAGTGCATTGCTGTTCTTGACAATGGAATTTTGACAATGGAATAATGACCTAACCTTACCATACTGCATCTGAGATACCATATCTCTGTTGTCTAAAAAAAATAATTAAATTATTTTTGTGCAGTATCTGGATGTAATCTTACCAAAGTCAAGTGACTTGGTCATCCCCGTGATGTTGTAGAGCAATACACTGATGGCTTAATGAAAGCACCCTTCCTAGATTGTAGGATTTGAAAATACTGGACCTGCCCTTCTTGATCTGGTTATCAGATTTGATTTGCATAGTGTATAATATACTTTGTTGTATCCTAAGATTGTGAGACACAATGCTAGAATTCTTTGTTTCATTTCTGCATGTTTCTTTTATCTAGCATTTGATTTTCATCTCCAACTCCCTTCTTAGAGCTGGCAAGCAGTTCTAAATAATCTCCATATAATTAATTGATGGTGATATGATTTTCATCCTTCTGGCTTATGCTGAACCATTGCCAGGGCTGTTTCTCTGTGTTGATTAAAAGAGTCGGATGAAAACAGAAATGTCATGTAGTGTCCAGAAGCCCTGGGGAGGAAGGTGGATGTTCTTTTCTAATTAATACAGATTCTAGTCAGCTCTGATTTCATTGATCGCTAGTTAATTATTGTTATCTATAAAATGTATTTTCAAAACGGGATAATTTTGACATTTTTGTTCTGTTATTCTTTTATAAATGTGCTTCCACCAAGACATTACCAACTCCTGATGACCCTATTGGACAGGGTCTAAGTGTCCCTGTGAGTTTCTGAGACTATTTATGGAAGTGGGAAGCCCTGTCTTTCTCCTGTGAAGCTCCTGGTGGTTTTGTACTGTTTATCTAGTGGGTCAAAGGACAATGCTATGCCCCACGGGCTCTTTATAAATAAAACTCGTTCACCGAAATTGACATTGATTTGTTTTTGATTGGGGCTTGCTGTTGATCACTTTTGCATTTACTATAATACAATACTTTGCTTTGTTTAGTTAGATAGTATTTATCTAGAAATTTGCCCTTTCCCTCTTTCTCTCTAGGTTTTCCAATTTGTTGGAATATAATTTTTATATTATTCGACTATGATCCCTTTTTATTTCAGCTAATTCTATTGTAATGTCGCCTATTTCATTTCTTCTTTGGATGATTTGCTACTTCGCCAGTTCTTCGTCACCAATTTGAGGAATGGTTTATTGAGGTCATTGATCATTCAAGGATCCAAATTTTAGTCATGTTCATTTTTTTTCAATTTCAGTCACATTTTTCCTTTAAATTTTATTATTTCTTTTCTTTGGTGCTACTTTCTATGTGTTTGAGTTGTAGGGCTAATGCATCTTGGATTTTTTTTTTTTTTGGTGTGTGAACTTAATGCTGTAAATTGAGCCTGGGATACTGCTTTGTTATATCTGAAAGGTTGGGGAGTGTTGCTTTTCATTATGTTTGAATGTAGGACTTAAACTTTTAAATAGTTTATTTATATTATTGCCCAATGGTTTTCAAGCAAAATGTTATTCGGTGTCTACATGTTTTCCCCCCTCTGCCCCTGTCTATTTCCCTTTCAATGATGTTAGAGTTGGTTTCATGTCCTTTTGCAACCCTGACATTTGATGCATCCATAACCATTAGGATTTTTGTCCTTTTGGTTGATTGACCATTCAATCATTACGTAGTGTCCTGCCAATTTGTTTTGGTGGTTCTTCTTTAAACTTGATGCTATCACAAGTCAGCAATACCAATATTTCCCTTTTTGATTACTCTTCATATAATACATTTTTCAAACTTTGATTTTAAAAATATTAAATTATTCCTTTGTGTCTGGGGTGTGTCTTTTGTTAACAGCAACTAATATGTTTGTTATTCTTTTGATATCCTTCTTAAATTTTAAAATACAAGATGCCACTCCTTTTATCAATACAGGTGAGTCTTTTTCATTCACTGTGATTATTGACAGTTTGTATTTACTATAATTATTTTAGTGTATGTATGTGTGTGCGTATGTTTATGGTGTAAAAGACCTATTTGTTCTAGTGTTGCTGGTGAAGTGATGTGTCTTTCTGACTGTTCACTTTGGCATGGATACAGACCACATTGTTACTGGCTATTGGGTTGCTTCTTGTGTGTGCTCTTGGATGTTTAGGGTAAGGGTTCCACCAGGTGGATGGTATGGGATGGTTGGATCAGGCATAAATTTTTAACAAGAGTTGCCATGCAGAGTATTGAAGGTAGTGGTGTGTGTGTGTGAGAGAGAGAGAGCACGCGTGCGTGTGTGTTGGGGGGGGGGTAATCCTCTATTACACAGGTAACTATAGCATGGGTGTGTCCCTGTCCACTTGATAGTAATACAGTGAGTGATGTGCTGCTAATCCTGGAGCTCCATGATAAGCAGTAAATGTGGCTTTTAAAGGGCGGAGATGCCCCTAGTCTGTGGGTTCACAGGATATGTGGCTGAACATAGCATTGGACTGCTCCGGTATATGGACCTCCAGTGCCGATGACTGGAAAGAACAGGGAGATTGGTGGATAGGACATGGGTGTGGACAGTTGGGCAAAGAATAGGTAATTGCCATAACACAAGCCTCTTGTGCCAGCAATCATGTGCAGAGTCATGGGTGCCATCCATCTATGCCTTCATTCCTGGTGTGAGTGGCCAGGCGAATGGGAAGGTTCTTCTGCACTGTGTGTCTCTGGTTCAGGGAGTGGTGTAGTAATAGTTGATCAAAGATTATGGTTGCGTGCAGTTGGGGAATTGATAACGGGGAAGGATGTCATAACAGTTCTGTGAGTCTCTGGAATGGGGGCTGGGTAAATAGAGTGATTGAGGTGAGAACTTTTAATGTTCTCTTTTTAAAAATACTTTTATTGGGGGCTCTTACATCTCTATATCACAATTGATGCGTTCATCCAGTGTGTCAAGCACATTTGTACATATGCCACCATCATCATTTACAAAGGATTTTCTTCATACTTGAGGCCCTGACATCAGCTCCTCATTTCTCCCCACTCTCCCCCAGCTGGTCCTCCCTCACTAACTCTTGATAGGTTGCAGATTATTATTTCTATATTTTACATTGTCCTCCATTGCCCCTCACCCACTTTTCCATTATTTGTCCCCCTGGGAGGGGGTTATAAATTCATCCTTGTGACCGATTTTCCCTTTCTCCCCTACCTTCCCCTAATCTTCCTGGTATCTCTACTCTCAGTGTTAGCCCTGAGAGGTTTATCTATCCTGGATTTTCTGTGTTGTGGGTTCTTGTCTGTAGCAGTGTGCATGCTCTGGTCTAATCCGATTTGTAAGGTAGAACTGAGCTCATGATAGTGGGGTGAAGGAAGCACCAAAGAACTTGAGGGAACTTGTATGTTTCATCAGTGTCAAACTGCACCCTGACTGGCTCATCTTTTGTCTGTGACCCCTCTGTGAGGGGATGTCGAATTATCTACAGATGGTCATTGGGTCTCCACTCCAGCCCCTCCCCCCTCATCCCCATTCACTTTGGGTATGGTTTTGTTCTGGGTCTTAGATGCCTGATACCAGATTCCAGTGACACCTCGGGATCACACAGGCTGCTATGTTTCTTTCATGTGGGCTTCGTTGCTTCTCAGCTAGATGGCCGCTGAGTACATGTAACTTTCTCAGGGAAGATAGTGCTCCTGTTTGACTCTGAGTGTAAGTGCAGAGTCCCTTCTGCTCGGTACCAGTAACGGGGCCTTCAGTGAGGAATGCTTCTTGATTTATCGCCAAAGGACTGTGCTGTGAAAGTTCAGCTGGCAGTGGACTTGGTGTCCATAACTCTCAGTGACCACTTTTCTTGTTGTCTGCCCCACTCCTTGATACTCCTCCAGTTCTTCAGCCTTATTTTGATGTTCAGGGTGCAATCACTTTAATCTCTATTGAGTTCCCTTGATTTATTGTTTCTTTGCTTTAAGACTGGTATTTGGATGCATTTGACTATGCCACCATTTTAGACTGCCTCCATAAATAACATTGCTTTCTGATGCATTTCATTTTTTTAAAAAAAAACATTTTTCATTTTAGTGAGTTTGCTAATCTCCTCCAATTACAGGCACGATCCTATCATTCTACCCTTTTCCTGTATCTTTTCCTTAGAAAAACAACCTAATTTTGATTCTTCAATTTTTCATCTTTCCTCTGAGACCACTTACAATCAAATTATTCTCCTAATTAATTTTTCATAACTGGTCCCTTGAGGTTCTATATTAACTCAATTGCCTCCACATCCAGGTTCTGTGTGCTCCTTTGCTAAAGGGAAATTAGGGTGTCGAAGGCAAGGACATGCTTTCAATGAATAAAGGAACACTCCAACCTCAGAGTATTTGTGATGATTGTGTATGTGGGGCTGGAGACATTAGCATTAAAGAAGGAGAGTTTGGTGTGAGGAAAGTTTGGTGTGAGGACACATGGGCATTCCCATGTGTCTGGCTTATAGTTCACATAAGTATGAAGTGGACATTTTGAATTGTACTGCTAAATAATGTTAACCCATTGGTTGTGGTTGTAACTGCCCTAAGACCACCAGACAAATGTATATTTAGGTATTGTAAGGTTTGCTTTAGTTTTTCTTCTAGGGAACATATTATGATTTGCAGTATAGGTCAGTTGCCTCTTTCCCTCTTTTCCCCCTCATTTGTTTTTATAAACTCACACATACACGGTGCCTAACAACGTCGGCAGCTTGCCATCTATTTAATCATCGAAAGCAATTTACGCACAATATAATGGTTACTCCATTTTATTTCTTTATTAGTCCTCAATTCCATTTCCATTGAAAAGGGCCTAACTGGTACAGCCTTTTCCCTTCCTCTCCTGTACATTAAAATGCCATGTAAAAAGTCAACACCCTATCAATACAATCCTACTTTTACCTTGACAGTTCCTGAATTTTCATTGCTTTTCCATCAAAGTAGTGAGAGAAAAAGACTGGTTGTACATCTACTAAGGGTACTTAATTCTCAGGAATCAAATAAAGTTTATAATACAGATTGGGAGTAAAGACCAGGTATCAAAGTATTATTATTACTATGCCTTTTATTCTCACTAGTAGCTGAAAATGCTACTTATACTTTTATAGAACATTTTTTTTAAGTTTGGAAATGATAGTGTTAGTATCTTGAAGGTAACCTTAAAAGCATGACATTGTATAATGTATTATTTTTTAATTATTAATGCTATTTTTCCCTTGTGTATTTTTCCTGACTCTTCATTCATTATCTTCATTTCAATTGTTTAGATTTAACAATTCTTACGTTATCTATTATTATGGTAATTTATCAAATATAACCTTGAACTGTATTTATAGTTGTTTTATGGATACAATTTTTTTTCATTATTTTTAAATAATTTTCACTATAAAACAAGGACTTTGACACACTGATGGCGTAGGAACTTACATTTATAATAGCAGGATTAAAGAAACCCCATATTATATTTTCCCATTAAATTGTCTATTGAATGTATTTTTCATCTATTCATATTTCCATCATGTCATATTTCTATTAGCCAAAAACTCTATGAATAGACATAAATCAGTGATATCGTGGTGTTCTTTTTGTTTTTTATTACATTTATTTTTATTGAACATCGCAGTAAGTATGCTCATTTTTCAGTTGTACATGGCCATTGAGTAATTTTGTCCCCATGGTCTCACATTGCAAAATGAAATTTCTATTAATAAGTAGTAACCAGAGACCATCAAACTTCTCAATTCCTTCCTTCTTTTTTTTAGTTGCAATTTAATTTTCTTTACTTTTATTTGGAAATTAATTTTCTTCTACTTCAAAAGAAAACAAAAAATACATACATCAACTCATCTTTCTGCTCTGAAGTCCAAATTGTACCTTGTAGGCTTGAGTCTTCTCCTCATGCCAGAGAATTTATATCCTTACTTGGGACTTACCACTTTGTGAGGCACAGCTGTTCTTTTTTTAAAAAAAACATTTCTTTAGAATGCAATCTAGACATCATACAATTCAGTTGTTCAGTCATTTAAAGAAATGTTGTACAAACACTATCACAGTTTCAATATATTTTCTTCCTCCTTGTACCCTTTATTACTCCACAATCACCTTTAGGAAACTTTAATCTAGTTATTGTCTCTATAGCGAGTTACCCATTGTAGATTTTATGTACTCAAAAATATGGGAAAATGCATAATAGTCAAGAAAGTTACCAATAAAAACAAAGTACAACAGAAATAAATTATAGTTTGAAAGAAAACAAATATTAAAAACTAGTGTAAAGAGCTGTAAGTGCCCCCAATAAAATCTATATTTAAAAAAACAATGTAAAACCAAAATGTGTTAGAAGGGAGCTCAAATAATAAGATTTTAACCATTCAAATCAGATTCTTAATTTTAATCTACTATAATTGTCTCTACATTGCTCTATGTCTGATAACCAAACTATTCCCCTCCCTCATTTGTGGTCAGAGGTACACCACCAGAGGCTTATTCTATGTGCAGACCTTGCAAATATATTTTGGGCTTCCATTGTCACAAGTTAAACTCTGATACCATTCCTCTCTAGAAATTGGATTACATTATTTGCACTCTTTGGATCATGCAAGCTGGTGTGCTTTTTCCAGGTGTCTTACCTAAATGGCTTCTTGTTCATGTCTCACCTAAGTGGCTTCTTATTTGAAACCAACCCTTTCAGACCCCCAAACTCTGTTCCTTCTGCTAGCCAGGAACCATCGAATTTCTTCGCCTTGCTGTAGGTTTCAGTGTGAGCCCCAAATCCCAGACATCCTTCTCATTTTGCTCCTGATTCACGGCACCTTTGGGACCGTGTATGTTTTGCACTCTTATCGCTCTGTTTCTTCGTGTCTTTGCCTTCCTCTCTGCTCATCACTCCCCCTCACACTTACTTGGTTCGGTTTAGACACTGCATTGCTTTTCTGGTAACTCCCAAAGATACCAACTGATTTACAAAAGCACCTGCTTCTGGATCTTGAGAAAATGATGGCAGTTACAATGATTGCTGCACTTTACTCTCCTCATTTAGTCCTGCAAGTATTGACCAAGTACATTTTAATCACCTGCCTTGTACTCAGAGCACCTTTCTCCCAAGACACCAACTCAACACAGCTCATTTATTTAAGTACGCAGTGGAAATGAAGCCCAGCGTGCAGGTTCTGGAGAGACTTGCCCTGACTGTGGAAGCCACAAGGGTCAGAATGAATGTTTTCTTTCACTCTCTTGGTGCTACTGGCTCGGTCTGCCTTCAGTATGTTTCTCTCCGGCTCTTTTCAGAAGAAGAACTTCTACTGCTGACATTGATTTTCTAGGCGATAACTAAAACGGGTGTGAGCTTGCTTGTCCTCATGAAACTTTGCATAGCCAGATAGCTACCTCTTTTACAATTAGCTGGAACAGAAGAATGAGGGAAGGCTTTTCACTCAAACAGTTGGTGGTAGAAAAGAGAGATGGGGTGCAAGGCATTGTCCCCAACTCGATCAGTGTGACATACATAATGTGTCTTAGCATGATTGTTGCCCTTCATTGTAATGTTTTCTATAGGCACAGAAACCAGTTCTTAAAAATTTTGTATATAGTCAGTGGGTATAATTTAAACATTCCAGTAATTATCTGTAAAAGATACTTCATAGGAAATTATTAAAATTTTGAGATAATCCTTTATAAATAACATTTCATGACAAAAGATGCTTACTCTAAAATTGGCAGTTCAAAAGCACTTTATTGGAAAAGATGGAGCTTTCTGGCCTCACAAAGATTTACGGTGTGGAAAATCCTACCTTAAAGACCTCCAAATTTGCTGGCTCCATGAGTCCCTGCTTCTGGAAGTGGAAAGCCCACTTTTCACATCAGGAGCTTCTGGAGGTTTCAAACTGCCCACCCTGTGTATCGCAGCCCAGCACGTTGTCCTGACACTTCCAGGTTAGCTGTAAATCAGAATTGACTTGGTGGAAGTGGGATAGGTTTTATAGTTTAGTGAAAATGCCACTTTAATGGAGTGTCTCTCAGAGCTAAAATGAGTAAAAATTTTATGTGTTTTAAATTCATTAACAGGGACAGAAGAAAAAAGAGAAGTTTCTGTTGATGTCATGCATGCTTTTTGGCTTAAGAAAAAATATGATGTTTGTTTCTTCTCATTTTCTTGATAATTCTTTCTTTAATCCTTTCTTTCTCAAGGATGATCAAGTTCTATCCCATATCTTTAATACAAGTTTTTAGAATACTTCTGATAAAATTACGAAGGTATTTCTTGTATTTTATTATAAAAGCCAATTAACAAATTCTCTTTGTAACCGTATTTTGAGAATCTTTGTCAGTTTAAGAAAACAAAACAACTGACTCAACTTGTGCTGTACAAATTAGAAACTATTTTCTAAGTATTTCTAAATATTCTAAATCTACTTTTCTAGGAGTAGAAAGGCTAGTCATTCTCCCTTGAAGTACCTGGGGGTTTTGAACTGTCAATATTGCAGTTAGCCTCCCGATGCACCCTATGTATTGTTTCCTGTATTTATATCTTGAGCTGATCTTGCACACAAAAAAATATTTCTTTTTCATATTGTATCTTCAGTAGATCATTTCCATGTGATCACAACTTGGGTTTGCATTATTATGTAAATCTATGTTTTCATAATTTTTTGTCTATAGGGAGCTACTTGGAGTTAGGAGATATCAACTTTTGCAGCCGGAGACAATGCCAAAGTTACACTTCAGGCGCCAAAGAATGAGATTTGTGCTTTACCATCTCCTCTAGCGAAATCTGAGTGCCCCTTGTTTTCTTTGCTGTGGCTCCATCAGGTCTTCACTTAATAACAAGATACTTTCCACTGTGCCATATAACAATAGTGATTTGTAATACATTCTTTCTATTCACCTTGTTAATTTTTTCCACAGGAAATCCACCTAACAAGGTTGTAAATCTCATTATGTTGAATTGAATGGTAAATAAACTCATTCTTCTTGATAACTTATGCTGGCAAAATATAAATTAGATATGAGATCCAGTTAAAAAGTTTCTTCATATAGATAGATAGATGAAGAGGGAATCATTCCAACTTACACATTGGGTTATAAGTGATTTCTCTGTAATATACTTGAGTCAAATTCTGTAGTGTATTTAAATTGATTGGACTTAAAATTCTATAATATTATATGCACTCTTTCAACATCATGTGTATTTTGGTAGCCACAGTAACAATACTAAAGATGAGGCAATTGTTTATAATCTTCTTTGGACTATAGTTATCAAGAACAAACAATCTGTGATTTAATGCTAATTGAAAATGCATAGAATGACTTCTGGCTACTTATGGCATCAAATTAAAAAGCACCATTTTATTATGAAAGGTGATTTTACATGTCAGAATATTGTTTATCTGCCAACAAACATCCCATTACAAAATTTCACGGGAAAATGTATCTAAAATTGAGTTGTAATAGGTGTTGCTAGACTCTTTCCCAAAAGATTATAGTGATCTACAACTGAGCTAAGAGCTGATGAGTGTCATTTTATAAACTTTGCCATCATATATGTTGTTTATTGTATAAATTTTTCTACCTAGAAGAATGACAAAGTTATTCGACTGTCCTTCTCTCTTGCTTTCCCCTAACTAAAAGTGAGTCAGAGAATTTTTTTCAATTGGTCACTTCATATAAAATTTTCATTTTAATATACATTTATAGGTCCTTACAAGTTATTTATTCCTATGTAGGAGATTTTATAAGTTTTTCTCAGCCTGTTATCTCCCTTTCTACTTGACATTGAAAATATAAATTTATGTAATTAAATAGGTCCATCTGTTCCTTTATGTATTCTTCCTATTTTATTTAGTAGGATGTTCATGATAAGGTAATTTTTTTAGGGTTTTAGAAATTGTTATTATACCATTTATAAGTAAATGTGGCAGTCATATGCTTATGTTAATTTTATGATTGACATGTAGGGTGGAGTCTGGCCCTTTAATCTGGAGATAGCTATTGAGGAGCCAGTGAGGCTTCTATGTGGGCATGGCTTTCTCCTGAGACTTCTGGGAAATCTCATGATATTTCTCTCTTGAAGATGAGAAGCTATCTTCCCCAGTGGTGGGGAGATAGTTCTCAGAGATGCTGAATCACGGACAAGACAATATGGCAGCATCCGAGAAGCTGGAGGAGCCAGCGGAGAGACCACACGACTTTCCCCTGATGGAGCCAGACCCCTAAAGCTGGAGTGGCCACATGGAGATCTCTGCCAGTGATGAGTTGCTTCTGCTGTTGATGGACCCTGAGCCCTGGAAGTGAGGAGCCATGTGGAGACCCCTGCCAGCGCCAAGATTCTGCACCCATTGACCTGTGACTTCGTTAGTTGGAAGGAAACTTTATAGATTGATTTCGGGCATATGGGTTAATATCAGACTTATGACTTTGAACTGGACTGAGCTCAATGTCCTGTTCCTCTTGTATATAAACTTTTTTCTTATGTCTATATGCGTGTCTTTGAATTTGCTCCTCTAGTCTACCTGGAGTAACACAGAAAATATTTGTGCTATTGTTCTATCACATTTTTCAATTATTCATCATTTTTGTTATATTTCTTACAAATAATAATAATAATAATGTACAGTATCTAGTCTACTGAATGTTCTTCAACAAACAACCCTTCTCTGAGCTCTGTAGTCTTGATCTTGAATCCATATCCACGTTACACTTGATTAAATTAATTATCATATTTCATTTGCCTCTCAGTAAAATCTATTGGATGTTAGGGGCATAAGAGTTGGCCAAACGTATATTATCAGGTTTTTCTTCTGGATTTGGTTGTGCTAGGATGAAAAACAATGCAAAATAAAATGTACTACAAGAACAACCAAAACACTTAATACAGCTGCACCTATAGCTGTATGTGGGTGGAAATTGGCTAATGATGGAACCCAGAAAAATGGAAAATCAACATGGATACTCATGATTCAAAGTCTACCTTAAGCTAACCCTATCGATGGAATTTTTAATCAAAGGAGTAAAATAATTTCTTTTGGCACGAATATGTTAAACAGGGTTATCTACAGAAGCAAAGCCAGGACACTTAGGATGATAGATAGATAGATAGATAAGATAGATAAGATAGAGTACAAAGGAATATAATAGCTAATTAGTCCACACAGCAGTACAGAGGGCTCAGTTCAACTCAGTTTCATGGAAAAGTTAGTATACTGGAAGTCCTTCAACTCATGAGGGCTGTTGGGTTTAAGGTCAAGGAAGCAGACAGCTGAGTCTTTTCTCAGGCAATTCAGGAAGTCTGGCCACATGCAGCAAACAGTAGGGCAGGTCACCAGCCGTCAGCAGCTCAGGAGGTTAGTGAAGCAGGCCTGGAAGGGATATCGAACTCAGGCAATGGAAGATGACAGTATCCAACAGCCTCAAACTTAAGCAATGTACACGCCAGCAGCGTGCCGCAGAAGATGCCAAAGGGACCTCAAGCTCTAATGACAAGATCCATGGGTTAGCTCTCCTACGGGTAGTATAACTCACAATTTGAGAACCAGTTAAAATTGCCTCACACTAGTTTGATCACCAGAGAGAAAGAGAGAGAAGGACAAGTCTTGCCGACCCCTTTATCTTTCTCCCTTCCTATCAAACTGACTTGATTAATGCCACATGTTCCTATTGGCCAATTTAGCACAATAGACCTACCTATCACAATGAATGTATTCTCAAATGGGTTCAATATCTTCCTTAGTCTTTGTGAACTACAGAGAGTGAGGGAATCTCACGTTTAAATGTTCTACTACAATCTCGCTTCTGTGTCCTCTTCACGAGAAGACAGAGTTAGTGAAAAAGGAAGGCCCTCAATGAGAGGGACGGACACCGTGACCTCCGCAGTCAGCTGAAGGTCGCCCTGGTGCGGCTGGTGCCTGCAGTGCTGGGTTCTGTCGTCCACAGGGTTGCGCTCAGTAGGGGCCAACTTGACAGCACTTAACAGCTGTCTGATGAGATTTATTACATTAGTCTACAGTATTAAAGATTACTCTTGAATCTCGAAATACTTTGAAGGAGATAATAGTGACCAGTAAAGTCTACATGTGGTGGCTGTGTTGTTACCCAGAATTTTCTGTCTTTCAACTTTATAGTTCAGATCATCTGGTTTTCATGCCATGTCGTGTTCTTCCTTAAATTATTTTTCTTAAGGCACCTATACAGAGTAGATATAAATACTTTACACAGGCATTTAAAATAAAGTGACCAGACGTCCCGCTTTTAAACTATCTTCCCTGCAGACCACAGCATTTTTAAAAGGTCCCGATTTTTGGAAAGAATGCATGACAAGCTAGGGAACAGTGGGAGAATAGTAAGGGAGTATACCCCGATCAATGGTGTCTCGTTTTACCGATGATAAAATCTGTCACTCTTTATAAAAAATATCAGTCTTCTTCCTGAGCTTAAAAAACAAACAAACAGCCAGCACTGAAACCTTGAGGTTTTCATGCCAGTCATCCTAAAGGCCTAAAGTGAGGGCTCTGGACCACACCTAACTGAATGGATGATGCTAATTAAATGATTCTTGACTGGGGGCTACTAGAGAAGAAAGGTGTATCTCTGATAGATCTATACCCACCTTATTTTGTGAGTTCCAGCTCATAGTAGTCTTAAAGGATGGAAGAGTGATGCTTCTTTGGGTTTTTAAAGGCTGTAAATCTTTACAGCTGCAGAAAACATCATCTTTTTCCTGCAGAGTTACTGATAGGATTGAACTGCTGAGTTCTTGGGTAGCTACCTCCAATGCTCCTCTCCATCCCCTTAAAATATAATATTACCTAAACCTTTTGTTCATCCCTCTTACTTCCTTGTCTGGGAAATGCAACTTTCAACTGTAAGCGACTGTGCTGACCAGAAGGTAGGAGGACAATTATGAGGTTCAGAGGATGCTAAGGCTGGCATTTGGATTTGCACAGGAAATTATTGTTCTAATGAACACAGAAGCATAAAGGGAGAAATCAGAGTCTTGGAGGAAAAAACCCACATAATTCTGTCCACAACATTTTAGTTGAAGAAGTATTTCCTATCTATGAAAAGGTTTCACAAAGAATTTAGCAAATGAGGAAAGGAACTAGACATGAGTATGGTGTAGGCACTTGAAGATGGAATTGGGAAGAGGATATTATAAATCTGTGTGATGTTTTCTTGGCAAAATGAAATCATTCATCAGTGTTGTTTACTGATGTCTTCACTGTAGGGATTTATTACCTGTTAAGAAGTGTATTTTATTAATAATGATAGAGAACCTGTAAGAATTGAAATTATATCTAAATTATTTCTGAATTTTATATATACATTTTTCAGAAGTCTAAGGACTTTGAAGAAAACCAAACATTAGCATATTTTTATTGCTAAACAAATAGATTCTTTCATTCATACATCTCAAGGCAAGACTGGGACCAGTACTAGGGATTTTTTTTTTGTCACCCTTTAATTTCACTGACTTTAAGATCCAGTGATGTTTCTGTTCACAAAGAGTGAAAATACAGGCTATATCAAATCAATAAATTAGTTTATAGACATCCATATTTGCATAAGTTTAACTTTAACAAATCATTTTTTGAGATGACAGGATTGTCAGATCTGGTTTGAATGATGACTCTTATCCATTACAAGGAAAGAGTACCAAACAAGATTAAAAGGGATTGCTTTTTAAACATTTATTCCCCTTTCCCCATTTTTTGCAAATGAAAGCATTTAATCTAATCATCTGTATAACATCGTGATGCCTGCTGTGATGAATGTGCTGAAGTATACTATTCATTCAAATTTATATTTTTAGGGATTACACAAGAAAGCAATGGTACATTCACTGAAATAATTTGAAGCTATAAAATCCACTGAGTTGTTTGAAATTTTATCCCCAGATAGTTTTTCTGTAGAAAATTGACTAATATTTGAAATAAAACATTTACCTTTTAAGCTGTTTCTTTGATCAGTTACCACATGACTGAATCTAAGACTCTCTACTGAGTTTATGATACTCCAAAATCTTTAATGGACTTCAGAGAAGAGGAATGATGAGAATGACTGTTTCAGCAAGAGGCATCTAATTACAGTAAAGTTTACTATTTTGCTAACTAATGTAAGATTTATTTTCTTGATGATATGTTGTTCAATCTCAATATCTTCTTCTTTTCAACATATTCTACATATAAAACAAAATATAACATTCAATCTCAGTCTCATAGAATAGCAGTTATATCAAGGCTTATTTATATTAGAAATCTTTTGGTGTAAAATTTGGAACCATTTTAGGATGTTGCACAAGAAAGTGATTCTTACTTAGCTAGTACGAATGACTACAAGTCACCAAATGGGTTTGAGTCAATAACCTTCATGAGACAATCTGGTTTTACAAACTAACTGCCTATGTCGGAAGTTTAATTTTTTTTTCATGTAGAATTAGATGACATCATGCTGGCCGTAGTGCTCTCAGTTCAAACTAGTTGCAGACTCCTTCCACTTAATGGACCTGTTAGCAAAGGTGAGTCTGATTGCACTGCTCCATTATAAATCCTAGTGGAAGTGCACAAAGAGCAACTATTTTCATTTTGTGCCTAAAAACTTGATGCTTTTAATGTGGGACAAAGATTGCTGCTGGATAAAATCTCAAATGCAAGGATAATCATTGTATTAGCTACTTGTCCAAACTCTATCAGGAAACTTTTAAAATACTGTGGACATATGGAATTAAATGATAGTGAAAATTTTCGTAAAACTCTCTGAAGCTCCCCTCACACAACTATAAATTTAAGACATAGCTGAGAACATTGCTATTACTGAGTTTTTGGGTGGGGGAAGGTAGTAATATGTAGCATTTTTCAAATGCTTCCAGTTGTGGGACATTTTACCCTCTCATGTTCATTCTATCTGTTTTTCATGTTTACAACGAAAATATGCTGTGTGGCTTCTTTTTCAGGGGCCTGCAGTAACAAAATCCATTGTTGCCCTGTTGACTTCACCTCTTAGCCACGCTCGGGGGACAGAGCGAAACAGCCCCGTTGGGTGGCTCAGTGGCAAGGACTCAGCTCCTCCTTGAAAGGTCCATGATTTGAGTCCACACATGGAGGAAAAAAGGATGTTCAGCTTGTGGATAGAGTTACACCTGATGAGGCAGTCCTGTCCTGTCCAATGGGGTCACTCTGGTCAGTCTGCATGGGAAGGCCAGGGCTCTTGCATCTTTAACAAAGGAAATTGGCACCTCTTTCCACACCACACCTCTTTCCACACTGGTGGGTTTCAACTTCTGACTTTTTGATAACCAGCTGAACGACTGGACAATCAGGGATTCTTAGAAAGTATAGAAGCACCGGGATAAAGAGCAGTTAACACAGGGCATGGATTGGGGGAATATTCTCAAGGAAGGCATAGTTCAGCAATAAAGGATAGCCTCTGCTCCTGCCACACAACATGCAAACCCAGAGCCACTGTCATAGAGTTGATTCCATCTTTTACTAACCCCCTACAGGCTTTCCAAGGTTGTGACATTTATGGGAGCATTCTTCCTCCCACAAGCAACCAGTAGGTATGAATTGCCAACCTTGCTCTTAGTAGCCCAGTGCCGAGCCCACAGAGTTGCCAAGAAGGCTTAGTCTAAAAGGCGACACATCCACAAAGCCAGTGACTTCTGTCTCAAGTGGGGCAGGTTTAACTGCCTTGGTCTATCAATCAATTTTCAAACAATTCTCAATATTCTTTCCAGGAAAATTGTATAATGATGAAAAACTATGGCATTTACTTGATTTCATTATTATGTTCTAAAAAATGTGTCATCTAGTGTACAATCCAATTAAAAGATGGGTTGCATTGGCTATCTCTGCAACACGAGAAACTCTGTAGATTATGATTTGGAGGACTTCGGTGCCCCTCGCCCAAGCCATCGTGTTTTCAATGACCTTATATGCATGCGAAACCTGGACATGGAATAAAGAGGCTGAAAAAGGATGGATGCGTTTGAAATGTAGCGCTGAAGAAGAACATTAGAAATACTATGAACTGCTAAAAGGACCAATTGATCTCTCATGGAAGATGCATGGCCAGAGTGTTCCTTAGAGGCACGTATGTGAGACTGTGTGTTATGTACTGTGGACAGGTTTGTCATGAAAGAGCCAACTCTGGAGAAGGGCAGCATGCTTGGCAAAGTAGAGAGGCAGCGAAGAAGAGGAAGGTCCTGAACAAATGGACTGACACTCTGGCTACAACAATGCACTCAAGTGTAATGATGAGGACGGCATGGGATTGGCCAGTGTTGCATTCTGTTGTGCAGAAGGTGGCTATGGGGCAGAACCAACTCACTGGCACCTTAACCAGTATTAAAACAGTCTACAAAGAAGGGGGTGCAGTGGTGTTATATGGTAAACCAGCCAATTACAGCGCACATCAAGTCGAAAGGAGGTTCAAGCTTATCAACCCCTGAATGAGGGAAAGATGAAATGCCTGGTCTTGGGAAACCCTGCATACAGCGGCTATACATTGGGATTGACTAGATGGCAATATGTTTGGATTTGTTCACAAAGAAAATCATACCTCTGATCTTACAGGGACCAATACTATTCACACATTTTAAAATTGGTGCTTCAACATGGTTAGAATGCAGTTTATAATTCATTCACATTTGGGACAATGTGAATGAGTCTTGGAGGTGCAGAGGTTCAGTATTCTGCTGTTAAATAAAAGGCTGATGGTCCCCATCTGCAGATGTATGCCATGCTCTGTTCATAAAGACTCAAAAACTAAAACCAAACTCACTGCCGTGTTAACTCTTACTCAGCATCAATTATGATTCTTAGTGACCCTAAAGGTTAGAGTCATCTGCCCCTGTGGATCTCTGAAACTGTGTGTATGTATATAATCATTTTATCGGGAGCTCTTATAGCTCTTATCAAAATCCATACCTATTTCCATTGTCTAAAGCACTTTATACATATGTTGGCATCATCATGATTTTCAAAATATTTTCTTTCTTCATGAACCCTTGGTCTTAGCTCCTTCTTTCCCTTCTTCCCACCCCCCTCCTTCATGAATCCTTGATAAATTTACAAATTATAATTATTTTTATGTCTTTCATTGTCTGCTACCTCCCTTCATCCACTTTTATCTTATTCACTCCAGGAAGGGGGCGGTTATGGCACTCTCTCCCCCTTTCTCCCCTCACATTCCCCTATCTTCCTGGTATCACTAGTCTCGTTATTGGTGCTGTGGTTGCTGTGGGTTGGAATCAACTGCATGGCCTCTAATTGCAACAGCAATCAAAATGAACCTGCCAGCAACTTTTCTTCTACCTGAGTTTACAAATCCTTTTGTTCCAGTTGGAGCCCTGCTTGCTGAATTTGAGCTCAAAACTCAAATTTTGTGACCTGTTATTGGTTATCTTAGTAAGGATGTTAGGGAAAATTTCAATCAATCTTTTGAAGGCCAGTCTTCTATATTTCCTAATCTTCTTTACCATCCTCATTGTACCTGGTTACTTTCAATTGTCTGCTATTCTGGAATCAAAATGGTTTTCTTATACACATAGAGTATAAATGCTCAGAATACTCCTTTTGTACAAGTGTTGTTTCCATTGTTTCTAGCAATAGAATAGTGGCCAAAAAAAAAAAAAACTGCTATGGAATCAAGAAATGGAGGCCTGGTTGCGTAGTGGTTGTGCGCGGAACTGCGGCCCACTGGGATGGAGGTTCAATTCCAGCAGCGGTTCCACAAGAGCAAAGGCTGGGCCTCCTACTCCTACCACCAGAAGGCAGTAATGCTCTCCCCCCCCCAAAAAAAAGAAAACAATAGGGGTCAAAATATGTCAAATACATAATGTGCTAGGTACAAAATCACTCTAATTGAAATGTTATTATATGAATTACACTAACAACAATTAGGGAAAT
>PVJH01025402.1:0-31582 GCA_004026705.1 Nesogale talazaci
GGCAGGGCTCAGCCCACTTAATCCTTTCAAGTCGCACGTTGACACCAGATTATACAACCATCACAGGGGTTTTTCTACTCCGTTAAAGAGGTACCGTCTTGGAAACTCACAGGGACGGTTCTATCCTGTCCTATGAGGATGCTGTGAATCAGCGTTGACTTGATGGCAGTGAGTTTGGTTGGGATTTTATAAGGGAAAGTCAAAAAGTCCTTCCATACCATAGACATCTTCAGCAAAACTAATGCAATGTGAAGGGATCGTTCCTCATCCTGTGCTTCATCCGGAACGCTACCTTTCTGAAGATCATGTTCCATCTTTCTAACGCTTCCCTGGAGAATTCTGCTCTTTTTGATTTATGCCACATCAAAATGGCACTTTGGGCATCTTGAAGGGATTTAAACCATGTATTTCTTTTTCAAATTTCCTTGAGGTTGGGGCACACAAGCAGCCTGAAGAGTCAACATAAAGGCTGTAAGCTGGGTGGGGTAAGGTTTCCCAACAGCGTTATACTAGGACACACTTGTGACCTGATGAGATTAAGCAGGTGCATTATTACAGTGTGAGTGTGTGTGTGTGTGTGTGGGGGGGGGAGATATGTTGGTGCAACAATCCTGGCCTTTTTCTCACCAGGGGAGCTGATTGGTTTCTTTTAAATTTCTTCCTAAAACGTCCCTGTGTTGCTTCTGTGTCTGTTGAGAAAATCTATCCAGACAAACCCTTTGGAATGAAAAACAATCAACAAAACAAAAGGAAAACCACCAACAGCAACAACCCCCTTGCTGTCCCCTTCAGAACTGGTCTGTCTGCTTGGGCCTGACCTGACTCAGCAGCTCCCCTCAGAAGCCACTGTTTTGAGCAGACTTTTTTTTCCTTTCTTTCCTTGTTAAGCTAGCCTAATAAAACAGAAGCAAGTGAACAGCTATGAGACCTTGCCTGCAGCCCATCCACTGATTGCCAAGATGTGATGGAACAGCTTTTGTTGGAAACAAGCCCATGGCCGTGGTCACTGGAACCCTATTTAAAAAGGCATCACCATGGCATCTCTTCGGACTCCTAGTGACCCTTTAGTCAGGGGAGAAGTGACCCTGTGAGTGTCCCAGGCTGTAATGCTTGATGAGAGCAGAAAGCTTCATCTTTCACCCGAGGAGTGGAGGGTGGCTTCCAACTGTTGACCCTGAGGTTAGCAGTCCAATGCATAACCCACACTAGGGATCCATGAAACCTGTTAGCAGCACTTTTTCGTTACTGTGTAGCACTTCAACTGATTGAATGGGCACATGAAAGGTGGGATATTTATTCAGCCCTAGAGAAATTAAATATGAATACCTACAACAACACGGGTAGGCATGGGATCACACTGCGAGGTTCAAGAAGACCATCACAGAAGATTCTGTGGTGAGTCCATGGCAGCAAGAAGCGGATTCATGGTTTTCAGCAGCTGGGGTCAGCAGATGAGTGGGGTGGTGGGGGGTGGGGGCTTTAGGGAACCACTGACTTCAGATGTTGCTCTAAAGTCATGAAAAGGTTCTGGATTCGAATGACCAACACTTTATAAGAGTAACTTAAAAACAATCATTTACTGAGGACTTGTATATCTCTGATTACAATCCATCCATCCCTCCATTGTGTCAAGCACATTTGTGCATTTGTTCCCCTCATCATTCCCAAAACATTGGCTTTCTACTTGAGTCCTTGGTATTGTCTCTTCATTTTCCCCACACGCCCTCTGTCCCCCCCCCATCATGAATCTTTGATAATTTATGTTATTTTTATTTTGTCATGTCTTCTGTCTGACATCTCCCTTCACCCACTTTCCTGTTGTTCATTCCCTAGGGAGGGGTTATACGTAGATCCTTGTGATCAGTTCCCTCTTTCTAGTCCACCTTCTTTCAACCCTCTCCATATTGCCACCCTCACCGCTGGTCCTAAAGGGATCTTCTGTCCTGGATTCCCCGTGTTTCCAGTTCCTGTCAGCACCAGTGTCCAGACTCTGGTGAAGCTGAATTTGTAAGGTAGAATTGGGATCATGCTAGCTGAGGTGGAGGAAACATTAAAGAACTAGAGCAGGGGGTCCACAAACTTTTAAACAGGGGGCCAGTTCACTGTCCCTCAGACTGCTGGAGCGCCCAACTATAGTTAAAAAACAAACAAACCAAAAAACAAAACAAACCTACGAACAAATTTACTGTGGGTCCAAGATGAGAACAGCAGTGGCCTTGTGGGCTGGATAAATGTCCTTGGCGGGCCACATGTGGCCCGCAGACTATAGTTTGAGGACCCCTGAAAGAGGAAAGTTGTATGTTTCACTGTTGCTACACTGCACTCTGACTGGCTCATCTCCTTCCTGAGACCCTTCTGTAAGGGGATGTCCAGTTGCTTACAGATGGGCTTTGGGTCCCCACTCTGACCCCTCCTCATTCACAATGACTTAATTTTTTGTCCTTTGATGTCTGATACCCAATCCCATCCACACCTCATGATCACACAGCTAGTCTTCCATGTGGACTTTGTTGCTTCTCAGCTAGATGGGCGCTTGTTTACCTTCAAGCTTTTAAGACCCCAGACACGCTAGCCTTTGATAGCTGGGCACCATCAGCTTTGTTCACCATATTTGCTTATGCACCCATTTTGTCTTTAGCGATTTTGTCAGGAAAGTGAGCATAATGAAATGCCAGTTTAATAGAACAAAGTGTTCTTGCATCGAGGGAGTACCCAATATCCATTTGCTACCTATAAAGGTAACTTCTATGGCACTTTAACTAAACTTAACTAAAAAAGAACCACCAGGCCTCCAATCAAACATATTTAGATGTTAAGTAGGGGAAATTGTTAACCTCAATTTATTGCCATTGAATAGATTTGTGACTCACAGAGATGTCTGTAGTGGCTTATGCACTGAACTTCTAACCACAAAGTTAGCAGTTGAAATACAGCAGTCGCTCCGAGGGAGAAGGTGAAACTCTTTACCCAGCTCCCGTAAAGATTGAAAAGTCTCAGAAACTCAAAGGGGCAGTTCCACTCTGTCCACTAGTGTTGCCATGAATCTGAGTGAAAAACATTACCTTAAGAGAAACTGCAGTTCAATTTCTCATAGTAGTAAGCTCAAAATCCTGAATCAGGGAAGGAAACTCCTGACTAATTTAAACCTTCCTCTGTGGGAAGGAGCTGTGGAGTTCATTCTGAGGCATAGTGATTCCATATGACAGGGAGGATTGTCCTACAGAGTATAGGAGGCTGTAATCTTTAAGGATACAGATCATCAGGAACTTCTCCCGTGGAGAAGAAGGGTGGCTTCCAACCACCGAGCCTATTCTTCTTCAGTCTTCCTTAGTCAATGTCCAACTTTTATATGCCTATGAAGCAATGGAAAAATACCAATGCATGGGTCAGGCTTACCTGAATCCTCAAAGTAACAACCTTGCTTTTCAAAACTCTAAAAAGGTTTAGTGCAGTAAATCTACCTAACGCAACCCATCTTTTGATCTCTCCACTTCTGCTTCTATGAACATTGATTGTGGATTCAAGAAAGACAAACTCCTGACAACTTCAACCTTTTCTTCATCCATCATGTTATCTGTTGGTCCAGTTATGAATATTTTTGGTCTCCTTTACCTTGAGTTGTAATACATACTATAATATAGCTTGTCATCCTAGATTTCCATCAGCAAGTACTTCAAGTCCTCCTCACTTTCAGCAAGCAAGGTTGTGTCAGCTACATATTGTTGGTTACAAATAAGCCTTCCTCTGATCCTAATGCCACATTCTTCAAATAATCCACTTTCACTGATGATTTGTTCAGCATACAGATTGAATAAGTAGAGTGAGAAGACACAACCTTTTGCACACACCTTTCCTGATGTTTAAATCATGATGATTAAATCATACAGTGCTCATTTTTTTTTTTTTTTAGTTTGCCCAACTGCCTCTTGATCCATGTACAAGTTCCTCGTGAGCACAAGGAAGTGTTTTGGAATTCCCATTCTCCTTAAGGTTTATCTGTAATTTTTTAAGATCCACACAGTCTAATGCCTTCGCATAGTCAATAAGCCACAAGTAAACATCTTTTTGGTCCTCTCTGCTTTGAGCCAACCTCTATCTGACATCAGCAATGATATCCCTTATTCCACATCTGTTTCTGAATCCAGTCTGCATCTCTGGCAACTCCCACTCAGTGTGCTCTTGCAACCTTTGTTGGATGATATTCAGGAAAACTTTCACTTGCATGTGGTAACCATGATGTGGTTCTAAAATTTGAGCATTCTGTTGGGTCTTCTTTCTTGGTAAACCATGGCTTTTTGCAAATTTAGTGCTTGAAGTTATAACTCAATACCTCTGAGTCTTCCCTTGAGGAAAAAATGAGGTTATCTGTTCCTATAAAGGTCTAGTGTGTCCCAAACCCTTGGGAACAGCTGTCCTCTTCCCATAGGGTTGCCATAAATTGGCACCTTCCCATAAATTGGCATCAACTCAGCCTCTGCAGGAATATAAAATGAGTATGTTGGGGGCTGACATTCCAAAAGCAGGCTGAGGGAGTGCATTGAAAGGTAGCATCATATAAAATCCTTCCCATCTTTCTCTTAACTTGTCATGGTGCTTTTTAAAATTTGTTACCTAGTGTTCTAAGTATGTAAAAAAATTTACAATTTAAATTAATTTTCTACTAAAACCCCACAATTTGCATTTCATAGCTTGTACATGCATATGTATTTCTTTTTAACCAGAACACTGGAAACACTGCACAAAATGCAATTTTTGAAAAATATTCCCTTCTTGGTATGTGTCTGTTCCATCAATAATGTCTACAGTCCCTTTTACCCAGGAGAAAAGAAAAACGGAAAGAACCAGGGACTAAGGGCTATCAGTCTTTCCCTTTCTATTCATGTCAGTCATCCTTTCCAGCCTAAGTGTTTGGCTAATGCAGGAAAATAAGAAATATGCACAAAGGAAAGATTTGGAGAAGGGTCTGCTGGTCCTTTGTTCTTTTAAAAAAATTTAAATCATTTTATTGGGGACTTGTACAACTCAGCACATCCATACATGCATGCATTGTGCCAAGCACATTTCTACTTTTGTTACCATCATCATTCTCAAAACATTTGCTTTCTACTTGAGCTCTTGGTATCAACTCTTCATTTTTCCCCTCCCTCATGAATCTTTGATAATTTATAAATTATTGCCATTTTGTCATGTCTTCCACTGTCCGATGTCTCCCTTCACCAACTTATCTGTTGTCTGTGGTTTCCCCCCCGCCCCCCCCACACACACCTCCCGGGATGGGGGTTATATGTGGATCCTTGCATCACCACTCTCACCACTGGGCCTGATAAGTTCATCTGTGCTGGATTCCCTGTGTTTCCAGTTCCTATCTGTGCCAGATGGGCTTTGTCTCTTTTCTGAGTTTGGAGCAAGTTCTGGTTCAACCAAGTATGACTTCTTTAGAGGCCCTTCTGTAAACATACTACATTTAGCTTCAACTAGCTTTGAAGTTTGTTGAACATGATAGGGTCATCAAATTCTGTATTCCTGGGGCAACCTGAAAGCCATCTGCTCTGCTGGACATCACTCACTAGATTAAGGTGGCCAGACATCCCTCTTTTTAACAACTTAACAATGTCCTGCAGTGTTTCAAAATGAAAGTAAATATATTACAATACTATTTTTGCGTTCTATGAACATTTTTGTTGCTCCATATGGATGAAAATTTTAATCAAGAACACCACCTGCCCCCCCACCCTCCGTCAATGGTGTACCACTTAAAATCTGGTCACTTTACACTAGACCCAAGTTTACAACTAGAAGGATTTAGAACCTCAAGGCTGTGACAGCAGAGCCTTAAACCGAGCGCTTTGCAGCCCCTTTGAGCACAGAGTTCCAGCTGATTGCATGGGTCACCTGTATAAAAGCAGCCCTGTGGGTGGAACTTAATGAATATTCAAAAGCCCAACTTCCAGGGAGCCTGGGAAGTGTAGTGTTTTGCTTCCTAGTTTCGACAAGACAACCATATTCCGGGAGGTCATTGAAATGGACCTACATGCAATTTACTATACACACCGGCAAGAGCAGGAGGCCACACAATGGGTTGCTCACCTCTGAGTCAAAGTTGAATCCACCAGGTGCTCGGAGAGAGAGATGAGGCTTTGTGTTCCTATAAAGGTTTACAGCCTTGGAAGCCCCAAAGGGCAGTTCTACCCTGCCCTATAGGGTCCCTTCTCTTCTCTCTCCCTTCTTTCCCCAAAGAAACCGTGATTGGCCAAACCAGTCACCGCTCTCTCCCAAGGAAACAGTTTCTTTCTACTGTTTTGCTCCCAAAGTCTTGGGAGCAAAGTCCTCTTTGCTGGGTCTAAAAGGTTGTGCCTTCTCTACCTGCTTTCAGTTTCTGGCTTCGCTTTCAGCTCCTATGAATATTTTATTTATCTAGTGTTTTCTTTCTTTCACCTTTCAGCTTATTATTTAAAAAAAATTTTTTTCCTGTAAATTAGATAGGTGTCGACATTTTAGATCACCTACCTTGTATTCAATATTGCAATGACTCATCAAGTCCCCACCCTACTCCCTAAACAAGCACACTCACATCACACACTGCTCATTTCTCTGCTCCCTCTTGTGGGCTACTAGCTTCCATTTTGTCCAAGGGCAATTTGCACAACTGGAATAGCAGGGACTTAATTCAGTGTGGTTTTGCTTCATTTATATTTATTAAGAAGTCCTGGGTAGGAGTTGGGCTGCTGACAGCAGGATTGATGGTTCAAACCAAAACTCGGCTTTGCAGGGACAAGACGAGGCTCTCTGCCCCATCCAGACGGAAAGCGTCCCAGAAAGGATGCTTGGAAATCCTCAGATGTTGTTCCTTCGTGAGTCAAAATTCATTCAATGGCAGTGGGATATCATGATATCACTGAATTTAGATCTTTGTCCCTCACAGAAAGGTCACAAGGGAGAGATGAGTCAGTCAGGGAACAGGTATAGTGCTGATGAAATATACAACATTCCTCTAGTTCTTAAATGCTTCCTCCCCCCACCATCATGACCCCAACCCTACCTTACAAGTCCAGCGAGACCAGAGGATGGACACTGGTACAGGACCAATAAGGAGAGTGGCAAATACCCAGGAGCGGAAGGAGAAAGTGGGGAGAGAAAGGAGGAACCGATCACAATAGTCAACACACAACCACCCCCTCCTCGGGGGATGGACAACAGAAAAGTGGGTGAAGGGAGACAGCAGTCTGTGTAAGACATGAAAGTTTTTTAATAAAGTATCAAGCATTCCTGAGGGAGGGAGTGGGGCAAGGGGAGAAATGAGCTGATCCCAAGGACTCAAGTAGAAGACAATGTTTTGACAATAATGATAGCAATGTGTATGCAAATGTGCTTGACACGCTGGATGGATGTGTGGATTGTGTTAAGAGCTGTAAGAGCCCCCCATAAAATGATTAAAAAAAAAGGACCGTTGACTCCCCAAAAGGCCTTGCATTTCTCTTGCATCCTTTGAAGTTTCCAGAACTAATACACCCAGTGTAACTGCTGATGGCAGGAGTTTAGGAAGGAATGTTGGACTCAAACTTCCATGCAGAAGGCAGAAAATCTGAGCCTGTCTTCTGGCGTCTCTGGATGTGCTATTTGCAGGACAATGAATTACCTCAGTTTCCCCACCTACTAAGCTCAGGTCTATTCACTGTCAGCTCAGCATGCCAAGGAAGCTTTCCCAGTTTGCACAGTGCTTTCAGTTTCTTGAAAGAAGATAGCTAGAGTAGCGTGACAACTTTATTACAGCGCTTCCTGCTTCCCTCTACTACTCAGAGACCGAGGCGTGGAGGAAATGTTTCAAGTCGTGTATTGTGCTCATACCAAAGCAGCATTACATCTTCAATGCCAAACATAACTATTTACTCCATAAGAATGACAGAATCAAAACCTTGCTCTATTCCTGGCTTGTATGCCAAAGGAACAAGTTTGCCTCCTGTCAAAGACGTGCCACCACTTTCCCTGACTTCTCATGTCTCAGCCAGTTCTCCAAGTCCATGTTCTGCTTGCACCATCGCTGACGAAGTGACTCAAACACAAAATCAGTATTGATTTAGATAGGCTAACCCCCCCCCCCCCCACACACACACACCAAAAAAACAAAACAAAACAAAAAAACAAAAACCAAATAAACCCAACAAACTCACTGCCAGGGAGTCGATGCTGACTCTGAGGGACTCTATGGGACAGAGTAAAACTGCCCCTGTGGGTTTCTGGGACTGTAGCTCTTTATGGAAAGTAGAAAGGCTTATCTTTCTCCCTTGGTGTGGTTGGTAGTTTCGAATTGCTGACCTCGTGGTTGGTGGCTCAATGTCAACCCACTAAAGCAGCAGGGCTTTCTGTGGCTTGGGAATGGCAAAAAACAAAAGCACAAGGTTTATAATGAACAATTGGCCTTTCCACCAACTTTGAAGGAGAGAGCGGTATGACTCATTGACGTGAACCCCTGCTCAAGGGGGAAGCTTAGATGCAATGTTGGAATTTGCCTTCCTCGCTCTCATGCTGCAGTCCCCAAACATAGCCCTGCTAAACCAATGTGAGTCATGCTATGTCATCACTCAGCTGACTCCCCCAGGAAGGGCCCTGACGTGTATGCCTCCTGGGACTGAGGAAGGGAACACTGGTCCTTTCTGGAACCGGGTATCTTAGGGGCTGATTTGAGCACTGTGAACATGCAAACAAGGGACACCGGGACTCAAAGACATTCACTGGTTTCCTTAGGAAGTGGGAGACTTTGAGCCCAAACCTGTCTATTGAGTGCCCAGTGCATAACCGTTGCACAGCCAGATTTTCTAAAATTGCTATAAAGGAATTCTAGTGGTTCTTTACTAGTTCGGCTGCTAACCACAAGATCCGTATTTTGAATCCACCAACTGCTCCCCAAGAGTGAAATGAGGCGCTTTCTATGCTTCTAAAGAGTTACAGCCTCAGAAATCCAGAGGCAAGTCTACTCTATCCATTGGGTCAGAACTGGCTCGCTGGCAGGGAATGAAATTGCCCCATGTAGCCCTGGTTGCCTAGTGGGTGACAAGCCCCACTGCTAAAATATGAGTCTAAATACTACTGCCAGAGTTAAAAGCAGCCTAAGAAATATGGGGGTTTCTACTGTAAAATATGTCCAAAGTATGTAAGATGAAGTTTTGCCCTCTTTGCCTCTAAGGGGCACACTAGTTGTATTTCTTTCAAGACAGGTTTATTTGGGCTCTTAGCAGTCCACCGTTCTTTCAATATATTTCGCCAGCACCACAATTCAAATGCACCATTTCTTCTACAGTTTTCTTTGCCTCATATGCATATGAAAGTTGGACACTGCCTAAGGAAGTACAGTTCAAGTCCGTGGATCTGATATAAATTAGGGGATTCTCCTGAATTGTGTAGTTGCAGGAGCTGAAGAACAGGAAGCAGGAAGAGGAAACACGTTGACCAGAGTCTGGTGGGTACAGAGCTAAACGAATCCAAGGTTGGTCAAATGCATTCAAGGTCGGTAGTCTGCTGACAGCTGGTGGGATTGGCAGGCAATCAAGCAGGAGGTCAACAGACCAGATGGGCAGCATCCAGATCCAGGAGAAGACCTGAGCTAGCTCCTGCTCCATGTTGATCTATACAAAGGGTAGGCCACACTCATATGAAACCTCCCTTAATTGGATGAAGACTGTGGCCATATTAAGGAGGCAATACTCTATCCTACCTTCCCAGAACTGTTTGATGGCTTCCCAGTAGATCCCGTCATAGAGTTGACCACACCATGTTAGACCATATCATGGGAGAGTCCCAGCCCACCCAAGCTGACATAAAATTGTACTAGTTCAGCTGCTAATGGGTAAAGTTCAAAAATAAGAAAAGTAAAAATAAAAGATTGGAAGAACACATCCACTCAGAGATGCTTGAGAAAGTCAGATGATTTACTTGTGAAAAAAGTCAGTCCTTGAAAAACTCTTTGGACCACAGTTCTGCTTTGACATACATAGAGCTACCATAAATCAGGGTGACTGTGGCCTAGGGTTGCCCAGATAGCAACTAGTGGATACACTAGGAAGAAGAGGGTAGACTTTCTTAGGGCTGATGCTAATTTTTTTTGGTTTGTTTGTTTGTTTGGGGGTGGGCATCACTGCCCTCTGATGGTGGGAGTAGGAGGCCCAACCTTGCTGCTGGATTTGAACCTCCAACCCAGTGGGCTGCAGTCCCGTGCACAACCACTATGCCACCAGGGCTCAGCCCTTGAGTATAACAATTTTATGGATGGCACAGGACTGGGCCATGCTTCATTCTCTTTATATCTGGTCACGGTCACTGTGAGTTGGAACCCACTCGATGGTACCAGACTACACCAGATGCAGTGCAGAAGAAAGGCTTGGCATTCTAGCATCCCTAAAGATGAAAACCTATAGCACAGTTCTACTAACATATGGGGTCTTTATGGATCAGAATCAACTCAACAGCAGTGGGCGCTATTTTGGTTTGTTGTTGCTTTTGTTTTCTGACCAGCTCACCTGTTTTTGTTTTTGTTGATTGCATTATGAATCAGGATTGACTCAATATCCAAGTGCTTGAGAGGTGGTGGGGTTGTTTGGTTTTGCTTAACCCTGCTTAGTTAGCAACTTCAAACCTATAAATTATCCTGTTGCCCGCCTTATCCTCAACCCATCCATCCAGATGGATTTTATCTCCCAAAGAACTCTGAAATCCATCATGACCTGCCAGCCCCACTGCCACTTCTTCATGGGGGCAGGTTGTTTTTGTTTTTGGCTTTGAGCTGTCTCCCAATTCTTTCGTTAGAATTTCCATGTTCCAGTCTCAAGCCCCCCCAGCCCAGCCTCCAACAGTGCCCAGAGGCAGGGTTTTCTGATGGAATCTTGTTGTTCTTCTGCTGGAATTCTTGCATGGCTCCTGATGAACTAGATGGAGCAGAGAAGCGGCCCAGGATGACCTCTGAGGGCTCTGGAAATCTGGGACTCTTCGGGCTGATGAGCTAGAGGGCAGGCACCCACATGCGTGATGAGACAGGAAATTACACACAAAAGGCAGAGCATGGCACCCAGGATCAGACAGACTTCCTATGTACCTGACTCCTGCTTGTACAGGGGGCTGCACCCCAAATGAATCAATAAGGGATGGTTCTGTCGGTAAGTTCAACCAAGTTTATCCCCTACTCTCGGAATCCAAGGCTGAAAGCCACACCAGCTCTACTCTCTACCTTCGGGTCGTTTCTGAGTCATCGTCATCTTCTAGGACAAGTTTCTGAGGCGATGTGTCTTAACAAGAGCAGGAAGTCTCATCTTTCTCCTCCATAAATCGTTCTGGTGGGTTCTACCTTCTGCTCTTGTAGCTAGCAGCTCAATGGGTGACCACTGTACCACCACGGACACAGTAGGTGCTCAGCAAACACACTGAATGAGTGGTTGTTGTTGCTCATGTGTGGAGTACTCTTTGGCCCTTGTCTTTCTGGGAAACTCCTACTGATACCTCAAGACCCAAATTCTACATTGCCTCCTCGGACAAATTTGCCTGCTTCTACCCCCTCTTGGGACCCTGTGGATTTCTTCAGCATTCATCTAGGACTGCACTTATTCTATTGATAATGCTTTCTCTGCACATCCACCCCTTGCAGGAGACCTGGGCCTGGTAAAAGGCAGAGGCCAAGTCTTGCTGCCCAAGGACCTGCGGTGCCTGCCATGCTCTGATAGCACAGGGGCAACCAATAGGCAACTCTCAGCCCATGATCGGGAAGCAACCAACTCAACCTGGAGAGCAAGGGGAGGTGGAATCAAGAAGGATTCCTGGAAGAGGTCAGGTAGACAGAACAATCGGAGTTGGGTCTTCAAGGTGGGCCAAACAACATTGTATAAATGAAAAGGCTCTTTCAAGGACCGGCCTAGTGAGTCCTTGGAGAAAAATGCTACCAACGAGTGCTGGGTCAGACAAGACTCAAAGTCATAGTCATTGAGTCAATTCTGCCTCATAGTCCACCCGATAGGACAGATTAGAACGGGGCCTGTGGGTCTCTGGGCTTGTCAATCTTTACGGGAACAGAAAGCCCGGCCAGTGGGATTGAGCCACTAGCATTGTGGGTCACAGCCCACTGTGTAATACAGGCTGTCCCAGGCCTCTTGGAGCAAGAAACTTGAGTTCCATATGGTGGGGTTCTGAGGGTGACAACCTAGTTCAAGGAGCCATCTGTGTCCCCATTGAAAGCCAACAGCAGTACCAGCTACCACCACCACCACCACCACCACCACCACCACCACCACCCCACTCCCCACCCTCCTCATCCCCCCACCCCCTGCCTGGGTCAGGTGGGAGGAAAGCAGCAACTTGCAAAGTGCTATTCCCCAGGGCAGTTCTGCCTGCAAGCAATTTCTGAGACCACACAATGCAAGTTTTCAAACAGAGGTTTTGAGTTCCCGTGATGTAACGAGATCAAGACTCCAGGACTGCCAGCCTGCAGCACAATAGGAAAAATATCAGCTAAGGCAGCCTCCTGCATCTATTTGCATAGGAAACTGAAAGTGCATCCTCCAAGCCTTGAGAATCAAAGGATGTCTTGATTTGTTTATTTGTTTGGTTATTTTTTTCCCTCCCTGGATGGTGGTAGGTAGCCTGTCGGATGAATAAGCATTCCCAAAGGAGAGAGTTGAAGGAGGCCAGGGATTCCTAAACAACAGATATTCCTACATACTCCTAACTCTGTCTTCACTGTCAGGCCAAAGAAGAGAAACCTCTCCACGTACCACATTATAAAACATCTTAATACCTGCACCCCAGCTCTCTCCCCCCAACCTGCTTCTCCTCCCACTCTGGCACACAGGTGTGATGCTGAAACTCACAAAGAAAAGCCCCATCCCTTGGGGTTGGAATGTTTCTTTTGAAAGGTCAATTGTAGCCCTTGAATTTGAAAGTTCCTTCAAAGGTTTTAGGATCTCTGGTGCGGAGGCACAATAACTCCTGACGTCACCCCAACACTCACTCACTCACTCACTCACTCACTCACTCACTCACTCACTCACTCACACACCCACAGTCTTCCTCTCAGACTAGGTCAGACCTTTGTTACCAGCTGCAATATTCAAATAATATGTGATAGTTCTGGTTGTAAATCAAAGAGCCCTGGTAGTCGAGTGGTTCTATTTCAGGCTGTTAACCACAAGGTCAGCAGTTTGAAAACCCCCAGGGGCTCCTCCAGAGAAGACAAGGTTTTCCACTCCCATCAGGACTCTCCAAAACCCACAGGGGAAGATCTCCCCTCGCTGGTAGAGGCCCTGGGAGGTGAAAATGACTGGAGGGAAGTCAGTTAGTTACGGCTATCCATGGCTGAGAATTAGATGAGCTATTTCTTAATGTTCACGACGACACATCAAATGGAGAGGAACCCTGGTGGTGTAGTGGGTTATGGGTTAGCCTGCTAATTGAAGGTCAACAGTTCCAAACCACCAGCTGCTCCTCAGAAGAAAACTGAGGCTTCTTAGGCTCATAAAGTAATAATAACAATAATGTTTGAGAAACCCACAAGGGCAGGTCTACTCTGTCTTGTAAGGGCACTCGCAGTGGGACCCACCCCGATGGCCGTGGATGAGCGTGAGTGAATAATAGAAGGAACCCTAGACGTGCTGTGGGGTCAGGGTTGGGCTGCTAGCCACAAGGTCAGTGGTTGAAAATCAGCAGCAGCTCCGAGGCAGAAAGATGGACCGCTCGGCTCCCATAGAATCTCCGAAACCTTCCAACCTGGATGTGGGATCAAACTAGAGAGAAAATGGTTTTGTGAACGCTTGCTGTGTGGAGTTGCAACATTATTAGTCACAACATTATGAGTAAGCAAGGGGAGTCCATTTGGTATTTCTCTCCTTCTTTTCCTCTAATCACTACTTTATTCTCAGAGTTCTTGATCGTGGTTCACACCTACTTGGGACCGCAAGGATAGAGTGAAAACACCAGAAAATCTGACAAAAATTAGCAACATAAAAACCCCACCTCCTCCACCCCCCACCCCCCACTTGCTGCAGGAAACCAAGAGCCTCTAAGCCTTCATTGGGTAACAATGATATCCCTGAGCAGAGCGCAGCAGAACATTTAAAAGTAAATCTGCAGAAGAGTTTCAGCCTTGTTCATGGATTGAGACACACAAGCCAGGCTTACAAAATATACTTTTGTTCTTATCATGTAGTTGTCTTTATCATCGTTTACCACAAAGGTATTGTACTAAAGCATAATACATTTCTCCTGAAACACTGCCTATGCATTTTATAGTTAGTCATTTTGGTGTTGCCCACTCTGATGATGTCACCCAGGGCAGGCCACACCCCATGTCTCTTGGCACAGACATTAAGCATTGGGCCGTCAATTGCCAGATTGGTGCTTTATGTTAAAATTATCAGTGCTCCTTTCCTTATCCCCTCCCTTCCTAATCTCACAGCATGGCATAAAGTTGAGCAAGGACTCAGTGTAGGGTTCATGATGTACGAGCCTTCTCTGTCTTGAGTGGGATGTGTTTTCTCCTGCAGTCTTCCCATCTTGCCTTTCCATGGTTGCCCACTCACCACAGCGTTCCTCAGTTTGGGCGGTGGTGGCCACAAAGTGGATTCCAACCCATGGGGACCCCAGGTACAGCCACCCAGACCATTGCCTGGTCCTACACCATCATCACTGAGCCCCTTGTTGGACCTTCTCACTTTGGGGATTCACCTTTGTGGCAGTCATGTGCTTGTGTTAATTTATGATTGAAATGTAGGGGTGCAGTCTAGCCTTTTAATCTGGAGATGGTCATTGAGTGGTCAATGGGGCCTCTGTGTGGGCATGGCTTTCTCCTGATACGTCTGGGAAATCTCATGATATTTCCCTCATGGAGATGGGAAGCTATCTCTCTGGTTGTTGGGAGTTAGTCTCAGAGATGATGAATCACGGACAAGACAAGATGGCAGCGTCCGAGAAGCTGGAGTTGCTGGGGGAGAGACCACACGGCTTTGCCCTGATGGAGCCAGACCTCTGAAGCTGGGGCAGCCACATGGAGACCTCTGCCAGCGCTGGGATTCTGCACCCACTGACCTATGACTTCATGAGTTGGAAGGAGACTTTATAGACTGATTTTGGGCATATGGGTTAATATCAGACTTATGACTTTGAACTGGACTGGGCTCAATGTCCTGTTCCTCTTGTATATAAACCTTTTCCTTTTATCTATATGCGAGTCTATGAAATTTGTTCCTTTGGTCTACCTGGACCAACAAAACCTTCCTGTGCTATATCAAACAACACAAAAGAGCTTTATCCTTCCCCTAAGGAATATTCAGGCTATACTTTGTCCGAGACAGATTCGTGTGTTCTTATGACAGTCCATGGTACTTTCAATCTTCTTTGCCAAGACTGTAATCATTGCATTGCTTCTTCTTTTTCTTCACTCTTCCTAGTCAATGTCCAACTTTCACATGCATAAGAGGCAAATGAAAATACCATGGCATGGTGCATGTGCACTTAGTTCTCGAGGTAATATCTTTGCTTGTTGTCATGGTCAAGAACCCATTGCAATGCATCTTTTGGTCTCTTGATTTCTGCTTCCATGAACACTGATTGCAGATCCAAGCAAAATGTAATCCTTGACAATGTCAATGTTTTCCTCATTTATCATGATGTCTAGCAGTGAGGATTTTGGTTTTCTTTACATTGAGTTGTAATTCACCTTGAAGGTTGCAATTCTCAGAGCAAGTGCTTCAAGTCCTCCTCACTTTGAGCAAGCAAGATTGTGTCCTCTGCAGGTGGCAGGTTTGTTAATAAGCCTTCCTCCAAACCTGATGCCGAATTCGTCATCATGTAATACACTTGGTGGATTCAAACTCCCACTCTTTAGGTTAGTAGCTGAGCCCAAACCATTTGCATGGCCCAGAGACCACACAATATGGCTGGGAAGTTAAGATAGAAAGCAGATTTTGGGTAGAGGAAATCTTAAATGAATTCATGTTTGGAGTATGCTATGTTTGAAACTCCTATTGGGTATCCCACAAGAATTTGAATGTGGAAGTGGATTATGGTTATGAACAGTTCCAGGTGCCAAGCATCAGGCTATGCAAGCAAAAAAGGACACTCCCCTACCCTCCCTCCAACCCCCACCCATCCTGTAAGCCCCAACCAAGCAAAAACATCCCAATGCCATTGACCCTGACTCCTGGTGACTCCATACAGTTTCTGAGACTTCATAAACCTTACAGGAGATGAGATGGCCTCATCTTTCTCTTACAGAGCAGCTGGTGGGTTTGAACCACTGACTTTGTGGTTAGCAGCCAAAGTTTACCTAACACATCTCTCAACTCTCAGCGTTCTCTGCTGGAGAGTGGATGCTGGCTCGTAGTGACCTTCTAGGAAAGAGTCAAGCTGCCCCATGGCTTTCTGAGACTGTAACTCTTGAAAGTTGGGAAAGCTCTTAGCTTTCTCCGGCAGCAAGCTGGGAGTCCTTAAATATATGCTATCATCTAAAAATCTGAAAAGCAGATATTCTGTATCTTATTTCACACCCCAGGAAGTTGGGATATTGACTAATTTGCATAAATTTGCCAGCTGGAGGGATGAAAAACTCTAAACCAGCTTCATAGTTCTGGAGTTAGGTAAGCAGGTCCAAAGGGCATTGGCGGTCCTCAGTTTTCCTGTGAGGTGGGAGACCCAAGCTGGATTCCCAGTCGATGCACTTTGTACACAGTCACCACTTGACCATCAGTAGAGGTTTATGTGTTTCTATGATGCTGAACAGGCTTCAGAGAAACTTTAGATTAAGATAGACTAGAAAGAAAGGCCTAGGGAATCTATTTCCAAAAATTAGCCTATGAAAAGTCTATGGATCACAATGGTCTGACCTACAACTGATCATGGGGACAGAGTCAGAAGAGAGAACACTTAATTCTGTTGTGTGGGATTCTCAGGAGTCAGGAGCCAACAGAAAGCAGGTAATGATAATAAAGTCTTAACTAGAGATCAATATTTAAGAGTCAATAATACAGATACTAAAGCCATATCTTAGCATGAATCTTTTTTCCTTATTCATTCTTTGTCATTTGACAATAAACTCACTGAAGCCAATGATCAAGCCATCCCTTCTTAGTATACTTGAGCGTCTTTACATAATAAAACTATGACCATAGATGCACTTGAAGAGTTCAAGACATTTGTCTCCTCCAAGTAGTCCTTGCATCCTCCTACCATCATCTTCCTCCTAAAAAAGGTTATTCTCAGCCAGACTCTTTTCTTTAGAACTGAGTTAAGTAAGCAGGTTCAGCATGTGTTGAGATCACGCTCTGTGTCCTGTTTTATAGACGAGCGCTAACAACGTCATGAAGGGCCCTGGATAGTACAATGGTTAAGTGCCCAGTAGCTCACTGAAAGGTTGGTGGGGGAGGAGGGAGCAAGGATGGAGGGGGAAAGATGGGACGCTGATGTCAAGGGTTCAAGTGGACAAGTCGATGCTTGAAGAATGATGATGGCAGCAGGCATGTGAAGACGCGTGGCACAATATATGTATTTATGTATTGTGAAAAACGATGTGTGAGCCCCCAACAAAATGATTGAAAAAAATTAGCCAACGAACAGCTTTTGGATCATAATGGAACTTAGCCAGCTTCTCGTGCTTTGGGCATGTCATCAGGAGTGATTCACAGCTTTAGGGGGGCACCAGGTTCGGTGAAGGAGAGGATCAGCCAGAGGTTGAGAGAGACCCTTGGATAGAAGAACAGCACAACAGCCACAGGACTGGACTTGAGTGAGGGAAGATGATAAGGATTGGGTGACATTTCATTCTGTTGTCCATGAGGTCATTTTGAGCTCCCATTGACTGGACAGCAGCTACCTATGTCCAGATCTCTCCTCTTATTCATTGCATTTGGGGGCTGTAGTGTCAATCCTTAGTCACTGGGACTCCATGTGACAAGAGCAGAACTTCCTCTTAGGGTTTTCATGTTTTTATGCCCGATCTCTTTCATAGAATGGTTGGGGGGGGGGGGGGGGGGAATGAAGGGGTGTGTGTGTGAACTGCCAGCCTTTCAGTTAGTAGCTGGACGCTTTACTACTGTACCACCAGGTGGTACAGTGTGGCCCTCTGACACTCAAGGAAATAACTGAGGCTCACAAGTGATTCCCCTTCCTCCCACGATGCTGCTGAGGAGCCTCTGTGTGGACCCCCTACACAAGGCAGCAAACAGCACACCACAAGGCTGATCCAGTCACACGCATTTCACTTTGCACAGTGGCCCTGCGACGGAGCCAAAGGAGCCAAAGCTGCCGCCCTCTCATCACCCAGTTCCTGTCCTCATCAGTTGGTTGCTGAGAGCAATTCCTCTTTCCATCTGAGAGTCATCATTGTATTGAATCTCTGAATGTCCTGGGTCTGAGCTCAGCAACAATTTTTAAAAGCTATCTGGGATGGAAGAGGAAATATGAGGGGTTTGCTGAGAAGAGTAAATTTGAAAATTTAACTCTCCCAGTTAAATTTTATTCTCCCATTCATATCATTCTGTCCCTACCCTGCTGGGCTCTGTCCCTCATTCTGAAAGTTTATGTTTAGAGCCATTTTTGAGAGTGACTGACTTCCACCTGACCCCAAGCAACGGGAGCAACAAACACCCAAACCTACCGCTGTTGAGTGGCTTTAGATTCAGTGTCAACCTGGGACTTCTTTATAAAAAAACCAATCAATGTATGAAATATCCTTTTGTGTCTGTATGTGCAAGAGAGATAAAATTAAGAGCATGTATGATCTGTGTTTTTGAAAAAGAAACAATGAAAGAATAAACAACAAGTAGTCAAAAATGATACCGCTAAAGGCCAGAAGGAATCCACTGGAGGAGATGGAGCAAGAAATTAGAGTTTTCCAGATATATCTTCTCATATGATTCTGGCTTTGGAACAATAACCTGTTTTACATCAAAATATTTTTTAAAAGAAATGAAAATGAACAACAAAATGAACCCAACTCTCTGCCACAATGCTCCTTAGAACCAAGGTTGGCCACACTTTGTTTCACATATTTAAGGATGGGTCATCCAAAGGGAGCAGTCTCTGGAGGACACCATGTTTAGTAAAGTAGGAGATCAGCAAAAAAGAGGAAGCCAGTCAAGGAGACGGACTGACACCATGACTGCGACCACGGGCTCACACATAGCCACAAGTAAGGATGGATCATGTCTGGCGGTCGTTCCTTTGCATGATAGCAGGCTTCATTGCCTGTGACTCAGGGTTGTCATGATTCAGAGTGTACTCAGCAGCATGTAATGCCACCACTACCAACTTGCCATCGGGCTGGTGGCATAACTGCCCAGAACAGGAAACATGTCAATAGTGGAGACAGACTGCGCATGGCTGCAGGGAACTGTCCCAGTTCCAGCACAGATCTGAGAAACACTTCAGTGCGGGGCAAACCTGGACAAATGGTCACCTCACCAAGTGATTTTAAAGATTCCGTCTATACAAACTCCAGTTCAATGTTGTCGAGTTGATTTTGACTCTTATCAACCCTATTGGACAGACTAGAACTGCTTCTTTGTGTTTATGAGTCAATACATCTCTATCAAAACAGACAGCTTCACCTTTCTCACTAGGAGCAATGCTTCACTTTAATGCTTCATCCATTGCACCATGAAGTCTCTTTAGTCTATCTGTAGTCCCTTGTAAATACAGACTATATATAAAATATTATATGTGTAAGATAAGATAAATAATTATGTTAAGGTTGTTGGGAGGGAACCAGGTTCTAGTCATAAAGGAAAGGGATAATCTCAAGTTCAGTGGGATCTAACACTTGAAAGCAGTAACATGAACTCAAGATTTGTTGAGTATTTTCTAGCTCTGCCCACTGAAAGGCCTGGAATCAGTGACAACTCAATAACACTGAACACCTATAACTCTTTGAACGAGGTCTTTAAATACCATTCCTCCATATAAAAGTCAAAATTCATTAGAGAAAAAGCAGGTTTTAGATTTGGGGCAAGAAACACAAATTAAGCCTGAAGCACTTTGAGCCAGAAAGCAAGAAAACAATCAGACTAATAAGTTCCTTACTAAAGCACACCAGATTCAACTTGAAAGGGCTTGTACAAAAAATGACAGCCAAATGCAACGCACAGAATTTAAGCATCCATGAGATAGTAAGTAGCATGGACAATGTATTTGTGTCAACTTCCCTTGGCCCCAAATCTCATCGGTGTAATGTACATTGGACCAGACCACTCCAAGCACAAATACAATGCTTATAGGATTTGCCTCACAGGAGCCTGGAAACCTGAGCTTAAGAAATCCAAATAGTTTTAGAATGGGCAGTAAGAATATGTGACTTTTGTTTTGGAAAGGGATACTCTATCATCTAAGGCTGTAAGCAAACTGACCTTTGTTCTGTAGGGAGATAAGAGCCTAATGCTATCTTCCAAAGCTGCTTTCTATGCAAAATTCTTGGAAAGATAGCCTGGAACAAAGGGCTATCAGTTTTTGCTGGTAAGATATGCATAACTAAGAGAGACCCATGAACAAATTTCTCCCAATATTATTTGGTGTCTATTCTCAACCCCTTCAATTTTTGCCACTTGTCCCCACAATGTTCCTTGGAACAAAAGGATGCAGCCTCTATTTTTGCGTTGTATTTGGCTGTCATTTTTTGTCGTCTCCCGCAATCTGATGAGTATCTAGGCTTTCTCTTGACTTTCAAGGACATAGCCCTTTTCAGCATTATGGGTCAGGTACTGGGTAAACCGAATTCTCAGTCCAGGCTTGTCTGATTTGTTTTCATTATCTATGGAGTTTATTTGTATGCTGGTGTACATGGGGTTTCTGACAGTTGGAACTGACGAGGCAGTCTGCTTTTAGGAATTACCTAGAGCTTGTTCTAGCTGGAGTATCAAGGACGTGAGGATAGAGGAAAAGCAGGGACTTCAGCCTTGACCACAGAGGCAGGCATATCTTCAAGAGCCTTGTAAGCCTTGGGATGCCGTTGGAATTTGATCCTGAGTCCCTGACATGGTTTAAGCCTGGGAGGGGCATAAGCAAATGTGCGCTCTAAAAAGGCCACTTGGGCTGCAGCTGCAAGCTCACTGGATTCTGCCCAAGGTTAATTTTTTCCACTTGATCTCCTACAGTCAGGTGCACGGCCATGAGGCTCTCATGAAATTCTGCTGTGTGGTAGTTGGGACTTGTCCTTGAAGATGAACCCATCTGGGGTCAAACCCCTTGTCTCTTCCCCAGTGGGGGAATAATCAATTGGTTATCAATAACCAAAAATGCTTTTTATTTGCCACTCCGTAGTTTGCATAGTTTTGATTTAGGTTAAAGACTACCTGTTTCCACTCCAGATCCATTTACTGAAGATTAGTCTTCCAAAAGATCAGCTACAATAGTCACAGGAATGTGCTTTGTTTACTGACTTGCTGGTTTCTTGGCACTTAACCATAGTTTACAGCGATTTGATTTAAGGGGATTGGACCGCTGCTTAAAAGAGGTAATGAAATATTAGTTTGAATTGTTTTAGTTTACTTTGCTTTAGTTTTCACTTTAGATTTGCGGTGGTGTTTCTCTGTGACCAACCAAAGTTCAGGTTTTTCTAGATTTTGGGGGTCCAGAAGACAAACAAACAAACAAATGAACAAACACTCGCATCAAGCTCCCCCCCCCCCCATTTTTAGTGACCCTATCAGACAGGGCAGAACTGCTCCTGTGGGTTTCTAAGACTGTAACTGATTATGGGAGCAGAGAACTTCATCTTTCTCCCTCCAAGTTCAAGTGCAAACACTGGATGAGTTCCTTTTGAAACATCAGTGACTGAAACTGGAGGTTTCAGACTCCTGACCTTGAGGTTAGCAGTCCCACATGGAACCACTCGGTCACTCGGGGTGCTTTGGGGCCCATAGCGGTGAGGAAGGAGGATTTCATTGGTACTTCCAATGAGAAGGCATGCATTTGGGATGACAGGGGCGTAGGAATGATGGAGCAGATCTCTCCCATCCAGTTCCCTTTCATTTCAGTTCACTGCCTTTTGCATCTCTCTTAATTCACAGATTGATTAATCATCTCGTTCAGATAAATATTTTGGCCGGGTTCTAAGCATCTGAGAAGGGATTAGCAGCTGAGAAGTGAGTCATGGGCAAAATTGAAATTCCGTTGAGTCGGATTGACAAGTCTATTGTCAGACAAGTGGGTGAGCCAGCTGTGGCCCAGCAACAGCCCAAGCGAAATCGGAATGTTCGCAGTAAGCAGATAATCTTCCGAGGCATTTGAAACCATTCCATGTTAGACAACGTGTTCCTAAATATTGAAAATTACTTCTCTATGTGAATTTAATTTTGAACCTTCTGACTCTCACTGCCATCAAGCTGATTCAGACTCAGTGACCCTGGAAGACAGGGTAGACCTGGCCCCCTTGGATGTCGGAGACTGTGAAATCTGAACAGGAGCAGAAAGTCTCACTGTTCTGCCAAGTCTCTCTGAAACTGCTGAATCATGTGTCACTCACAATGCTACATCCCTAGTAGAGTAGTGAGTTCATCAAGTCCCCATTTCATAAAACAGTTTCGTCATTGGGCAATGGAATTGTCCGGCTAAACAAGGTCTCTGGCCTATTTTATTTTGGATACTTTTTCTTCAGCAGTTCCTCAGTAGCTCTACCCTCCTGAAGGGTTAACAGCCTCGGGGAACCCCTGTCTTCTAGGGGTGCTCTGAGTTGGCATCCACTGGAAGGCTGTGAGTTTTGTTTGTAAGCAGGAGTCTTCAAGGCAGAGTGGGTTACATGCTGGGCTGCTCACCAGAAGGTCAGGTCAGCAGTTTGAATACACCACAGGAGGAAGACGAAGCTTTCTACTCCCACGAAAACGTATAGCCCCAGGAAACAATTCCATCAATTCTGCTCTCCCTGTAGGGCTGCAATGGGGCAGCATGGACAGGCTAGCAGGGGGTTTGAGCTTTTTTTGCTTTGCTTTGTTTTCATCTGCTGCCCCACTCTCATTTGCCTCCATAGACATGTACTCTGCTATGAAAACAAGCAAACAAACAAAAATAGACGAAACGAATACCGTCAATCCATTCTGGTTCATAAGGATCCTGCAGAACTCAGGGTTACCAAGGCTGCAAATTTTACAGAAGCTGACTGCTACATTTTTCTCTCATAAAAGCCTCCTGAGTTCCAACCGCCGATCTTTTGGTTAGGAGGCAAGCACTAAACTATTAGTGTTTGCTATATAGCTTTCACAGGAAAGTATCCTCTTATCCGGGCTCTGGATGCATTTGTTTTTAAATTTACACACTTGGTATGTTCTGTGCAAGATAACCCCTTCAGATTCTTGTTTTCTGGGGCCAAAAACTCCAAAAGCCAGGCTCACTGCCCTGGAGTCAATGCCCGCTCGGAGTAGAGCTGGCCCTGTGGATTTCTGAGACTGTAACCATTTATGGGATAAAGGGAAAGCCCAGCCTAGTGACTAGTGGTTTCAAGTTGCAGGCCTTTCAGTTAGCCACATAGTGCATAACCACTACGCCACCAGGGGTCCTGGAAGGTGGACTGCTCCACCCTAGGGCATGAAAAACTCAGTACTGCCAGGTGGAATCTTGATTGATTTCTGGTGTCATCAACCACTCGAAGGAAGGCCAGAGTTAGGGTGAAGCAAAACTCTAGGTGCATGGAAGGATGTGGCCATCAATTTCAATAATATTTTAGAGCATGATTTGAAAAATGAAAAGCCCACATCCACGATGGACAACCTATCAACTTTTTGAGTGCTATGGCATTTGGCCCTAGGGTTGCTGCACTCTTGAGGCATATTTCAGGAATGAAGAGCTGAGTCCTCCAGGGCTGGGTGGGACCTTGCAGGCCCATCCTCTGTGTTCAGTGTCCTCAGTGTTAGCCCTCCTTGGAATGCTCTCAACTGAAGGAAACAGCCTCCTGTGAGATCGTAGTTTTGCTGCAGTATTGCTGGCATTCAGAGGTAGGAATGTCTGGTCCTCCTTTACCCTATTCTTGGTCAACTGGGAGAGGCCAGTTCATTTCTCCCACTGGGCTGGTTGAGGCTTTCTTTTGGCACGACCTTGAGATTCCTGTCCTGTGTGCAGTCCATCATTGCTGCCTTTTCTACAGGTGTGGACCCTTAGAGCGCTTTCTGTAGCTTGAATTTCAGCTGAGAGTCTGTTCCTAGGAAATCCAACTCGTGTCACTTGACTACTGTTGGCATTGTTTTTCTGTGGAATATTTGCCGACCTGATGCATGTAAAGTCTCGGTGTTTTGTTTTGTTTTAAATTTGCATCGGTGTGATTATTCGTGCATTTGCATCTCTCTTTACACCCTCTATAGGCTTTAGGGTTGGAGTTTTTCCTGTTAGTGACTTAACTAAGCTTGCACAGTTTGTCATGTTCTATGAACCACACACAGGTATTGCATTGGGCGGGTCAGCTGCAAAAAGGTCCCTTGGAAACACTTAAGAACAATCAGATCACCTTGATAACTAAGGTTTGCCTGATCCAAGCCATGATGTCTTCAAGCACCTCAAATGCACAGGAAAACTGGCCAAAAAAGAAGTGCAGGAGAATGGATGTGTTTGGATAAAGGCATTCATTGGTCAAGAATATTGACTATTCTATGGATTACCAGGGGAAAAAAATCAAACTGGTCTTGAAAGATGTATAACCAGAAAAAAAAAATAAAAGAAGTACAGCCAGAATGCACCTTAAAAGCGAGGATGACAAGACGTATTACACATACCTTGGATGTGAGTCTGTTATCAAGAGAGACCAGTCTCTGGAAAACAACACATTGCTTGGTAAAGCAGTAGGTCATTGTAACAGAAGAAGACTCTCAGTGAGATTGAGTGGTGCCCTGACTCAACAGTGGGCTCAAAAGAAGCAACAGTGGAGGGCGGGTGATAAGATCCGTTGCTCTGTGCACAGGGTGGCTCTGAGTCTGAACCCATTGGATGATGATGCCCAAGAACAATTGTTCATAGAGTGAACAGTCGTGTCTCGATGGGAGACTTCACACTTATCCCGCAGGAGAACAGGTTTGATTCCCAACCAACGCTACCTGGAATCGAGGTGTCACCTGTCCTTCGCTGCAGGCTCATGCATTGCTATGAATACCAGGCTGTGAAAACCTTCTGGATTGCAGTGGTTCAGTCTGATATCGATCATGGGAAGCGGCCAGGCCCTGGCAGTGCTCTCTTCTGCAGTCATGCTGTTGCTGTGATCTAGGGGTCAACAGGACAGCAGGAAACAACAAGCCCGTCCCCCTACACCAGAAAACAGGTATAAGCTCAGAATACAAATAGAGTTTTTAGAGAATCCACTTTTTTTTTCTTAAACCTAGCCATTAAATAGTTTGGCCTGAGCACTTAGGCTTTTGGCAGATTAGCTTTCAATGGATCACATAGAAACAATGACTTAGTTAACTGAAATAAAAAAATTGGCAAATTAAGTGAATGAGTCATTGATCAAATTGAATTTTGGTGAACTGGTTTTCAGCAAACTGGTTTGTGGTGACTTGTTCTGCTTCACTTAAGGATGGCTACATGACTGATTCTCCTTAGTAAACTTCCTTTCAGAGCTTTCCCTGACATCTATGGGCCCCAGTGATGGGAAGAATGAGCAGGGAAGAAACTTGCCTTTCATAAACATCCATTCCCCTGCTATACTCTCTCCTCTTCCCCTCCTTCTCAGAGTAAGTCTCGAAGTCTCTCTGGCCAAGATCCTGCAGGAGTTTCTCTTCCCTCTACTGCACAAGATGCCACTCGACATGCAGCCTGGTTCACCTCTGCTCTATCCCCTCACACTGCCTGCTCAGTATCCACATTCCAGTTGGATCCACAGAGTGCCCATGGCTTACTGTTGATGCACTGGGCTGCTAAACACAGTGTTCAAAACCACCAGTCATTCCATGGGAGAAAGACAGGGCTTTCTACTCCCAGGAAGAGTCATCACCTCAGAAACCCACGGGGGCAGTTCTCCCCTGTTCTATGGGGTAGCTGTGGTCAGAATCAACCCAGTGGCAATGAGGGAGTGGGTGGGTTAGCTCTGCTGTTCCTCAGACAGGACATGGTCTTCCCTGTCACAGAACCCACTTCAAAGGACCAGCTAGAGCCTTTGCCTCCACTTTGAGTCCCCATTCGCTCTCCATGTAATCCCCAATGGCATTCCATTCCCAGGCCCCCGTGGAGATGACATTTATCAAGCTCAAATAAGCTCATCATGAAATGGGAGTCAACCATCACTGCTCTTACCTGACCTCGCTCTTCAGCAATAGGAGGGAACCCCTGAGAGACCCAGAGCTTGAGGGACTGCCCTGCGTTTTCTGGTCACACGAGTTCTCACCCTTTGACAACGCTCGCTGTCCTAGCACTTGCCTAGGACTCATTTTGGTGGAATATATTGACATTCTCCTCTGTGACAGGCATCCACTTTGCACATATTCCAGCTTTCACAGGCTTTACTGCACCAATAATCATTTCAACATATCATCCATACTCAATCATCCATCAGATATTTTACATATTTTTTGTACTGCTGCTTTTTACTTGGTGGCTGTCCAGTTGAGTGTAATCTAGGATGAACCCATGTGAGCAGAATAGAACTAACCCATGGGGTTGGCAAGAAGCACATTGCCAGCCTTATCTTTCGAGGCACCTCTAGGAGTTTTGAAATGTCAAACTTTCTGCAAGGAGTGGAGTGCAGAATAACTTCTCATGTGTGTGTCATGTGTACAGCATGTTCAACCACATCTCAATGGCTCCATGTGGTAGGTGGCTACCATAACGTCAGTGCACCTCTCAAAGGTCGTGGCAAGTGCTTCTGTGAGTAAGAGCTTGATCAAGAAAGACCTAAGGTTGTGTAAATCAGCAGAGTGAAGGTGTCATATTTTCCCCGTTGGTGAAATTGATATTTTGGGGGTTTGTTTTCAAATAGCAAGGTGAGTATCTTAAGGGGTTTTCATTGTGAACAGAGTATGAAAGGTATTAAAGAAATGCAGACTGGCTAACTATGTTAGACAGGGTTCTCTAGAGGAACAAAACCAGGACACTACTAATTCTCTTTATATATTTATATAGATAGAAGGACATATAAGATAGGAAATAAATAGTTGACTAATCTATAAAGCAGTACAAATAGCCCGGTGTGACTCACTTGCGTGAGACAGCTAGTAGACCGGCAGTCCATGGAGTCTTGTCCTCTGTAGAGCAATTCAGGCTATCTGGCCAAGTAGTCCTCTGTAGAGCAATTCAGGCTATCTGGTCACAGGCAGCAAACAGCAAAGCAAGTCACCAAGCAGTCAGCCAGATGACAGAGTCCAACAGTCCTAGCTCAAGAGATGCATAGTCCAGGAGCATGGCAAAGCAAGGCTTGAAGGAACCTCAACTCACAGCTACACCGTCCATGATTAGGTATCCCATGGGTAGTGTCACTTGAGATTGAGGCACAGGACAAACAAGGCAGCTGGCAGGTCTGAAGATCCAAGAGCAAGAAGGCAAGGTGGGGCTTGCCGAGCCATTTCTCTTTCCACCCTTCAATTGATCTGTGTGTTCATTGGCCATGTTGTCACAACAGACCTACCTATGTTCTTTGACCATGTTGGCACAACTAGCTTACCTATCACACTAACACATTTCTGAAATACTTTTCACTTTATGCAGACTCCATAAAAACCCCAAACCTGTTGTCCTTGATTTGATTCTGACACCTAGGACCTTATAGGGCCAAGGAGAACTGCTCCATAGAACTTCCAAATCTGGACTCTGCTTTCCCCCACAGAGTAGATTAGAACCAGTGACCTTTTGGTTAGCAGCTAAGCACTTACTTAGCCACGGCTCTACTGGGGCATGAACAGAGTATAAGAATTAGTGAGGCCTATAGTTTGAATTGCCTTGGTCTGGAAAATTGGAGAATAGTTACCTGGCCAACTGACTGGAAGAATTTTTTGTCTGTACCCATTCCAAAGAAAGATGACACAAAAGAATATTGGAAATTATCAAGCAATATCACTATTTGATGATACAACCTCTTTTGTTGAACATTAAGAATGTTCTGAGCACTTATTGATGAAGAGTTTAAAAATCCAGCCTTCAGTATGGATCACAACTCTATGGAAAGAAAATAAATATCCTCACAATTAGACCAAGTGACCAGACAATGATAAACACAGGAAAGATTAAGGTTGGCAAGAATCTACAAGCAATACTCCTGGAAGCAGATCAAGAAAGAAAATGGTATATTGCATTGGGCAGATCTACTGCAAAAGACTTCTTTAAAGTGTTAAAGAGTACAGAATGTCATGTTGAGGACTAAGACTAACCTGACCCAAACTAATTTCCATGCAGTCAACTCTAACTGTGACCACTTTAGGACATGGTAAAACTGCCCTTATGTGTTTTTGAGACTGTAAATCTTTAAAGCAATAGGAAGCCTCATCTTTCTTCCTCAAAGCAGCTGGAGGTTTTGAACTTCTAACCTTGTGGTTAATAATCCAATTTGTAATCCATTATGCCACCAGGCTTTCCATCATGCAATCAAAGGCTTGATATTTTCAACAATTTCATAAGCATGTGAAAGCTGTACAATAAGGAAGGCCGAAGAACAATGCATACATTTGTATTTTTATGTTGTCAAAGAATATTGGCAGTACTATGGATTGCCAGAGGAACAAACTCCTTAGAAGTGAGGATGGAAAACCTTCGTCTCACATACTTTGGCCATTTTATCAAGAGGGACCAATCCCGTAATACCAAGCATTTATCATGCTTGGTAAAATAGAGGATCAGTGAAAAAGAGGAAGACCTTCTAATATACATTGGATTGACACAGTGGCCACAACAATGGGCTCAAATATAACAATTTTGAAGATCTACTAGATCTTCTTGTACAGAGGGTCGCTAAGATTTGAAACTTACCAGCATTTAACAACAACAACAAAACATAACTTGCATGATTAGGGATGATACATGAAGCTGAATCCCTAAATAGTCCCACATCTAACAATTTATTTGAAAGGTTTTGTGCTTTGCTGATGCTAACTTTAAAGGCCACCACTTGTCTGTCAGTTTGTTGTCCTGTGCTGGCTCGTGTGTTACTGTGAAGCTGGAAGCGACATCATCAGTATTTCAAGTACCAGCAGGATCACCTAAAGTGAACAAATTCCAGCAGAGCTTCCAAACTAAGAAGGAATTGTCTGTCCACTGCAGAGGATCTGGCCACTGAAACCATTTTGGGAAGCCTTGAAATGTATCAGATATTGAATGTCTAAAGTATAGAAGCAGAACATTGTTAGGTCGTACCAGAAGATGAGCATTTTTAATGAGAAAGTATTCAAAATATGACTGAAGCAGAGTTCTCTTCTCAAAATGCAGTCCACTACAATGACGTGAATGGAATAAAGGTTTGGTAACAGGGACATGCCACAAAAAGGAAAGACGCAGCTACACCCACCAGTTAATAGTCAGAGCTTGGCACGTGCCAACTATGAATCTAGGAAAATTGGAAGTTATCAAAAATGAAATGAAACACATAAAATTAAGATCCTGAGTGTGAACTGAAATAAGCTGCAAGAGCCATTTTGCATCAGAGAATCATATCATTTAATATGCCGGAGATGCCAGACTGGATTGATTAAAGCAGGGGTCGGCAAACTCTTGAGACTGAACAGTCAATCCTGTTCTTCCTAAAAACTTTGAAATCACTCAAGAACCTTAAATATATTCTTCCAAACAAATGAAATCACCATAATCTGAAATAATAACCTTCAAGTGTTTTCAATGTTACTTCAGAGCTGCATGCTTACACTGAGAGAGCGTTTGCTGACCACTGGGCTAGAGAAACACAACCAGTGACACTCACAAATGTGTAAGAGAGAGCTTTATACCGAGAAGTAATTACATATCAAGGATGCATTCCAGCATAGTCCAACTCAAGTCCATAAGCTTAATGGCAGTTCATAAGTTCTTCTATAGGCTCATGTAGTGTCATGCAGTGATTCAGAATGCAAGAATATCACAGACTGGTGGGTGCAAAGTCTTGTGGATCCACAGTTGGTAGAAAGCTTCTCGGGGCTCTGGCAACTCTCAGACTCAGAAAACAGGAAGGTCCAGGCAGAGTCAGAGAGTGGTTAGCCTCCAAAGAGCCATATATCTTGGGAGGTCATCAGGCTGCAACCCAATTTACAGGTTAAACACCCATATTGTCTTATAGAAACCATGTTGGCCCCCCAACCCCCCTAACTATCACATTGGAAATGCTGCAATATAGAGGAATGGTATTGCATTCATCACCAAAAAGGACATTTCAAGCTCTATCTTGAAATGCAATGCCGGTCTCTTATAAGATTATATATATAATCACCTTCAAGAAAATCCAATCAATACAACTATTATTCAAATCTATTTACCAACTAGGAAAGCTAGCGATGAAGTAAATGAGAAATTATACCAACATCTTCAGTCTAAAACGGCATTCAAGATGCATTAACAATTATCGGTGATTGACATGCAAAAGTTGGAAGCAAAGAGAAAGAAACAGTACTTGAGAAATATGGTCTTGGTCATGGAAACACAGCTGGAGATCACATGATAGAATTTTGCAAAAATCAGTGATTTGTTCATAGCAAATACCTCTCTTGAACAACACTAACAGGGAGCGTATACACAGACTTCTGCAGGTGGAATATGCAGTAATCCAATTGACGATATTTGGGGGAAGAAAGAATGGAGAACCTTAATATCACCAGCTACAATGAGGTCAGGGATTGACTGTGGGACAGATCATGACTAGCTCATATGCTATAGTTGAAGGCTATGGAAATAAGTCCACAAGTGCCAACATACAGCTTTGAGAATATCCCACCTGAATTTTGAGACTACATTAAGAGCAGATTTGCTACATTGAGTCCTAACGGCAGAGGGCCTGGGCAGCTGTGTCCTGACGTCAAGACAGTCATTCATGAAGCAAGTCAAAGAGAGAGGGACAAGATGAGGAAAGCTAACAAAGATCAGACGGATGTCAGGAGAGGCTCTGGAACTTGCTCTCAGTTGAAGCGCGGCTCAGGCGAATAGAAGAAATGATGACATCAAAGAGCTTAACATAAAATTGCAAATGGCAGCAGCGGAAGACAAAGTCAAACACTGTGAGGAAAGGTGCAAGGACCTAGAGTGAAAAACACCAAAAGGAAGTCAGCATATCTTCAACTGGAAGGACTCAAGAAAAGACTTCAAGCCTTGAAGTTTAAAGACGGAAAGATTCTGTGGGCAAAATACTAATCAATGCAAAAACATCGAAAGAAGATGGAAAGAATACAGAGTCACTCTACCACAACGACTATTCAACGTTCTACGATTTCAGAAGGTGACAGATGAGCAAGAACCATTGGTACGGAAGCTAATGGGTGGGAGTTGCAGAACACTTCATTCTGCTCATGCAGAACTTAGCACAAGGATCAAGAGACATTTATGTGAACAGAACAAGGGAATACTGGATGGTTTAAAACTAAGAGAGGTGTTTTCCAGGGTTGTATCCTTTGACCATTCTTATTCAATTTGTATGCTGAACAAATCTTCTGAGAATGGACATTATTTTTAAATTATCACTATTTTTTTT
>PVJH01025403.1:0-31578 GCA_004026705.1 Nesogale talazaci
AAAACAGAACTAAATAAGAATGATTCTGAATATAACAATCTACCATAATCTGAAAATGTTTATTAAAAATAAACAATATAATATCAACATCAATTAAAATGTTTTTTAAGGTAACTTTAGGAAGTTTGCTGCTTTAATTTTTTAAAATGTGTATTATTTTATACATATGCCAGGAATAGTTATGGTCTACTTAAAGTTTCATATACTAAAATTTTGAATCAATAATACCCTCTATCCTTTTCTAACATGTTTATAGTCTCTCCTTTTTACAGTCTTCAAGGAATTTAGAGTGACAAAAAGCTGAAAGAATTTGTACAAAGCATTTATACATTACTGATGACTTAGTGAATATTTGTTGACAATGAGGTTGGTTGATGATACATTATCTCCAATTTTTATGGCTCAGAATGGTTTATCTGTACTGGAATATTTCATGTTGAAATGGTGTGCTGACTTCAGAGAAATTGATAAATGAATGTTTTCATATATTCTGGTCACTGTGATCAAAGGACAATTACAAAGATGTGGTAGAGTTTTAACATCTTTGTCAAATCTCTGCCTAAGTAAATTTTAATTTTGTCTCTTACAATACATCCATATTTGCACAATCCCAAATTTTGCAAATGAAGTTCCAAAAAGATGTATCCAAAATTTCTCTTAATAAAAGAGTCTGTTGAGCAACATACATGGGAGGATTATTTTGTTTGATAATTCAAACCTTAGATATACTCAGACAGTGGAGTTCATGAAAGACTGGATTCCTTTATGCAAAATAAGAAAAATGTTTCAATATCCTTAGATATAAATATATGGCCATTCATTTTTCATTAACCATATCAAATATGAAGCAGAGAAATAAAATATGCAATCCACTCTTAATTTATGTCGAAAAAGAGATATCAGTAAAGAGCAACAGCACAGTATATGAGAGGAAAAATAGAAAGCATCCAGAAAACAGATGTTTCACAAAGGATAAAATCTTTTTTTTTTTTTTAACAGAGGTAAAGCCTTAAAGGTTTTTGGGTTAGGAGAAGCCATGAACCAAACATACAGAATGGAAAAAATAAAAGTAATATGGTTTCTTAACAAGAATATGGAGATATTGAGACTAGAAACCACAACCCCAGATTACTAAGAGTTTTGAAATGCTAGAGTTTAAATTTGATTGAGAAAGCTGTAAATTGACTCTTACAGCTTTTTTTAAAATAAAATTTTATGAAAATGTTATTTTTGGAAAATAGTACAGAATCAAGTTAGAGTAGAGGGCCTAGCAGAATATCTAACAAGGCATTGGAAAATAGGGTTATGATGATAGCCTAAGAAAGAAGAGTACTAAAATTGTTAGTTCAAGAGAAAAAGAATTGTAAATTCTTGAAGGCTGATTATTTAGGGAAATACAAATTACATTTGGGGGAGATTAGTAGAGGACCATTTCACTGGAGTGTTTGCTTTGGGGAGCTGAGGAACAGGGACAAAGAACAGTTTTTGTTTCTTTCATTTGAAAATAAAATTGAACACAGTTAATAAAAGGGAAGAACCAGTGGAAGAAGAGGGATGATTGAGGACAAAGATATAAGTGTAGAAGAAAACTTTTAAACATTTTTGAAAATGTGCATATTTCATGTTTTCACATGACACACATAATGGGAATGAAAGAGGTTCACAATAATGGTTCTAGGGTGACATTAGTCTTGTTTCAGCTCCATCTACACTAGTAATGATTCTAATTATTTGGGGACAATTCATATTTAAGAATAATCTTCTTGGTTTTCATAAAGAGTAGTCATCATATTATTTTCTTGATTTCCCTATCAACCCTCTTGTTTAATATCAGGACAAAGCACACTCTGTTAGACTGGGGTTTCTAGAGAAACAAACCAGCAACACTCATACACACATTAGAAGAAACTTGAATCATGAAGTAATTTTATATCTAGAAAGCATCCTAGTCTCAGCCAACTCAAGTCCATGAGTCCAATGGTAGGCCAGGGCCCTTTCCAGAATCGTATAGCTACAGGCTGATGATACAGAAGGTGAAATGAGAATACGGTAAGATCACAGGCCAGTGGGTACAGAGTTATAGGGATTCAAGCTCAGGGGAAACAAGATGGGGAGCCAATCTGTCTGCAGGTCAGTGGTACACAAGAGGCAGACTCTCGATGAAGTTCCAGCAAGGATGAAATCAAAGGGCCAGAGAGGGAGACAACATTCTCAGTGTCTCTCTTGTAGAAAAGGCACATGGCCAATAAGGCATTACCAGGCTGTGACCCGATTAATAGATTGCACTCCACCCCTTCACTTTCATACAGATTCAAGTTGACATAAATTCTAATTATGAAAACATGCAACAGTTTATTCTTAACAAATAATGTTTAAACATGTCTCTGGAGTGAAGTGATGGCCATAGAGAAGTTCTTTCAATCAGTTCATCTTAGTCCAATGAAACAATGGCTTTTAGGGGGTCAACTAAATCCAAGGTAGGTGTATCAGCTAAAAAGTTTTATGGTAACTAATTTTTTTTTTAACTCTAGAAGGTTAATTTTGATACATTTTCTCAAAGGACACAGGACAATCACAGAGTTTTAAAACTTTTTTTTTATAAAAGTTTTTTTTGAAACCTGTATTGGTGAGAAAAATCCAGGACATAAGCACCAAGATCCCCCGTGTCCCACCCCATGATAATTCCTCTGCTTATTCTTTAAGGGTGGCAAGGAATGTCCCCTGAGAATTGCCCTGGAAATCCTTCCCCAACCACATATAGCCAATGGCCTTGCTTCTATACACTGCATTTTGTTCCTCAAACTAAATAGGGAAAAAATTAAGTGACATTATTTGAACCTTAAGGATATGAAAACTGCTCTACGGACATGGTGTAATTTTTTTAAAAGGTAATAATTTATTGAGGTAATGCTAGAGAAGTAGAATCACTACCTTTGGAATTACATATATACTGTTGTGGTGGTTATGTCAATAAATAATTTTTCACATTTCTATATTTTTCCTACTAAAGGTTTCTGAGAAATTTTAGCAAAACTTTTGGATTCATTCTTCAAAAACTGAAAACTTGCTTCTGCCTAGGATTCAAAATTTTATCAGGATGTTCAAGCTGGATATATCAGCCTATATTTAAGTATATATGTATATACGTGTACTTCAAAGTATTTTTAACATTGTAATAGATGAGGAGGAGATTGTTGATTGCAGGCTTCAATTCTAATTTTATTTTAAACAGAATTTTATTATGGGCAATTCTGCCTTAAATATCACTGATTCAAATTCTGTAAGACATTAAGTAATAAAAATAAACAATGTAATAATGATAATAAACAATGATCAACATTTTTCCCATCTTATTCTTTGATGATTTCATATTTCAAATGCCCATCCCCATGTACATCGACACTCTGGTTTTCATTTGTGATTCAAGTATTCTCATTTTATACCATCTTTTAGACCTGAATTTGTTCTGGTGCAAGTACTGGTTCCATGACAGAAATTTCTCCCCCAGATTTTAGAATGTTCTTGGAGGTCTTTTCTTTCTTCCACATTATTAGTATTTTTGTTTGAGTACTTATATGCTTTTATCCTTACCATCTAGGACAGTTTTGTTTTTTTATTGTTTTCTGTTAGGTCTCCCAGCTGTGAAGCGCAGGAGGAATGGGTGCATAATGATAACAACAGATACAAAGGGACATAGAGAATACATGGGACGGGGGCAGATGATAGGGAGGGAAAGGGGATTTCGGGAATAAATAATGAAGATAAATAATGAAGATAGGAGCCAGAAGGGGATACTAGAGGAGATTGTATGCATAGCTCATCTTAAAGGCGATTTAAACATGGGGTGGGAAGATGCTCTAAAACTGATGTGTGAGTGATTGCATAGTTCTACTTGATATCATTGAATGATTAACTATTGAATTATATGAGATGCAAATTACTGGCTAATAAAACTGTTGGAAAAACATTCTATTTTTAGCCTTAATATTTATCCCTAGTGTAAGCAACCAAAGATTATGATTCTTTTAAAATTAATCAGAATTAAAACCTTAATTTTATTAAAGATCTACAAATAAAACACGTGCTTGTGTTTTGATGCAAGATGCCTGATGTGCATGGGAAAAGATCAGAAACTCAGTGTCTTCAAGAGAACGTTCATTTGATCCTATCCTAATTTTTTACAGATGGACACACTATGGCTGGGTCAGTGTGCTGTTTATATTTGCTTGTTTACTTGTTTGATTTTTATTTGTTTTTGAAGGCAGCAAAGGGAAAAGAAAAATACCCAAACTAAATTACATAATAGCGCCTAAGGAGAACAAAGAGAACTCTAATGAACAGTGGGTTAAGTGTTGGTCTGCTAACCAAAGTTATGTGGCTCAAACCCACGAGGTGCTCCACAGGAGAACGATCAGACAGTCGTTTTCCCTTATAGATTGATATTCTTGGAGGCCCCAAGAAACTGTTCTACTCTAGCCTACCCAGTGGCTTTGGGTCCAAATCAACTCAAATGGAATGTTTTCTGTTTGTTTTGCTTCAGCTATTTAAGTGGTAAAAAATAATTTTCAAATAATTACCTCAACTCTGAAAAGACTTGCCGCAGACTCACATACATCAAGTAATTTGTCAGCTTCTTTGCTAAGTAGGCTGTTGCCAGTAAGTGCCAGTGATAATGAGCTCAGCATGATGAATATTGGGAATGGTCTCTTAGCCTCCTTCCTGTTGCCTCCGGGCTTCCTAATCTTGTGAACACACATCACGCACTTGCCGGCATCAACATTATTACTTGTAAAGCTATCCTGAAAAAGAAAAAAGATACCAAATTAACAAATATTAAAATGGTAGTGTTATCTGGATTTTCTTCTTCACACATGTGAATAGCCGTGTTAAGAGCAAATAAATGAAAACAATAGAATAATTTCTCCCAAAATCTCAGATGTGTTTGTGTGTGTGTTGGTACACTACTGCATTCCCTGATTTTGCACAGTTTTTAGCTTGAAGACATTAAATGGAACATTTTCTCTAATTTTTCTTTCATTTGTTCATTTATCTAGTCCTTCATTCAGTCAACATTTTCTGAGAATCCACTATAAACTGTGTGCTTTACTGGCCTGCAGAGATTGAGAGAACCACTTATTTCCTCCCTTCAAGGAGCTCATGATCCAGTGGAAACTCAGATACAGGCCATGCAGATCATAAATGCGGTCATAGGAATATTGGTCTCCTAGTACTGTTATAGCAGAATACCACAATCAGATGTCAACATCAGTAGAAATATATGGTATTAGAGCTCCAGAAGCTAGAAGTCAGAGTCTCAGAAGGGCTGTGATCCCTGGAAAATCTTCTGGGGAAGCATGCTCCCCTATTGCTTTCAGCTTCTTGTCGCACAAATATTCCTTGCCTTGTGGCAGCATAACTGCATTATCTGATTCCTCCACTATATGACCAGTTTCTCCTCTCCTCTCTGTGGCTTCTCTTGTTCTGCTAAGGATACCTGCTTTATTGCATTAGGTCCTACCCTAACTCCCTATGACCTCACTTGATTATACCTGCAAAGACCCTTTTCCCCAAAATGATCATCTGTATAGAAGGCAAGCATTGGGATTTGAACCTACCAAATGGGGAGACAGTTCAAGCAAACAATAATAACTAAATACCTCTTTCTAGAAAACTGGGAAAAAAATGTTCCTGGAACAGATCCTGCTGGTTCTGACACTTGAGATGCTCATAGGAACTAGGCACACAGGCAAGGGGTGCGCTGTGTAGTAAGCAGCATAGGAAAGGGCATAGGATCAATAAACCAGATAGAAATGAGAGGTGAAGCCATGGATCAAGGAAAGGTCACGGAGAGGTAGACAGGTTGGACCATGAGGCCCTAGTTGTCTTGTAAAGAAAGGGGCATGATCTCACATGAGGAGAGGATTAATTCAAGGAAGCAGGGATGTGTGGCACTTCTCAATTCTCTCTTCACATAGCGTTATTTCCCAGGTATTTCCTCAATTGTACCAGATGCTGATGACTCCTGGATCACAAGAAACCTTAGTCCTAAGCTGAAAGTACTATATTTTCTTAGTTGGAACCAAGTATCTTCTTTCCAATAATGACATCTGGAGAAGAAAGTGGAAAAAATAATGAAATGCCCTGTTGTTGTTGTTGGGTGTTGTGGAGTTGTTGGGTGTTGGAAAGTTCTTACTCTGTCCAACAGAAGGAAGGGAACTCTGCCAGCTGCCATGCCATCCTCACCAGAAACTTGCTCTTGAAAGGAGCAGAGCTAGATGGAATGAATTGAAGGCCCTCAGCCTCTTTCTAGATCCTCGGCAACATAAAGGGCAATAGCGAATCACTTCACGGTGGCTCCTTAAACTGGCACAGAGATATCCCAGTGTGCTTAGGTATTTACCCTTAGTAATAAATTTGATGTGCTGGCAGGTGGAGGAAACAATGTGTTTGAAATGCCCTCATATCACTCTAGGTCTATAAATCTCTTTGATCCTATCTTTCTCTAGATGTTGGTCCTGAATGCTGAGGTTTTTACTTGTGGTTGTTTTAAAACATGGGATCTGGTGAAAAAAAAAAAAGCTATTTTTAGTAGCTGAAAATGCTATATCAATAGCAGCATAAGAAGAGATGATTTTTTGTATTGTCTTAGAGCTATCCAGTTAGTGAGAATAATAATTTTCTATTCTGATCATGTAATTGAGTCATTGCAAATCAAATGATTTCATTTTTGGTCCTCTTTGGTGCCTAGTGAAGCTTCCTTTGGTGATGGTTTAAACTTTAGCAAAGGTCTGTTAGAGATCTTCAGTTTTAAGTTCCCACATGCCTGTAAAATTTTTGATTCCTTAATGTGAGTTTTAGGGCAGGTACATTGAGAGTACATATAAAAGTTAAATTGTATTTTCACTCACCAATGGTTTAATGGGACGGAAATACTTAGTCAGACAAATAATTAGCTCTCACAATAGAAGAATAAACAAAACTATAAATTATGATTAGATAAGTGTTCTTCCCTGTTGAGACAAATTACTCAACATTTATTTTTGAGTTGTGATACATATTTGTTATAATATTGAGCAAACTTTAGTGGATACATTTGGCAACAATAATTAAGTTCCTGAAAAATAAACTCTATTGCTCAAGATATGTATGTGTAATGTAATCCAGTGCTTTGATTAGTATATTATTTTGTCATTGCTCCCTTTCTACTAAAAATAAAAGGATAATGCAAATGATTTTAATTGTGAAGGAAAATCAATCTGTTCATGGTAGCCTTGCTTGGAAAAAAATTCCAGTTGAAAAATACTTATGACAATGGCAGACTTTCTTTTTTATTTCTTAAAAAAAATCATCATTTAAAAGCATAGATTTGAAGCCCATGAAAAGCTAATATTAAAATAGTTTTGGGGGGGGGCTGAGCCCAGTGACTTAAGTGGTTGAGTGTTGGACTGCGGCCTGCGGGCTTGGCGGTCCAAATCCAGTGGCGGCTCTCAGGAGCAGCACTGGGTAGCACCCACGACCACCAGAGGCAGTGATGCCCCCCCCAAAAAAAATAAAATGGGGGGGGGCATCACTGCTCTCTCGTGGGAGTGAAAGACCGAGCCTTGCTCCTGGAGAGCTGCTGCTGGATTTGGACTGCTAGGTCAGTGGGCTGCTGTCCTGTACTCAACCACTACACCACCAGGGCTCAGCCCCTAAAATAGTTTTTTTAACTTTAGTTTTCTAAAGTTCATGTTGTTGTTGTTGTTGTTGTTCTGTTTGCTTTCTTTCTTTTTTTTAAAGAATGCAATTGGAATAATTAAAGATCTTTTAGGAAATGAATCTCTTTTAGTTTTCAGTCTTTTAAAAATTCCAAACCAAACTCAATGTGATTCAGTTGAGTTTAACTCATGGCAACTCAATAAAGACAGAGGGGAATCACCTTGGGGATTCTGAGACTATCAATCTCTTTAATATTTTTTGGGGGGGTATCACTGCCCTCTGGTGGTCATGGGAGCTACCCGGCCATGGGAGCTCCCAGAGAGCTACCGCTGGATTTGAACCACCAAGGCAATTGGGCTGCAGTTCTGCACTCAACCTCTACACCACTGGGACTCAGCCCGACTGTGCATCTTTATGGGAGTAGAAAGCCTCCTCATTCTCCTGCTGAGGGCCCGTGGATTTGAACAAGGTTCAAGCTGGATTCAAACTGCTGACTTTCTCGTTGGCAGAGCAATTTGTAATCCATTACGTCACCATGGCCCCGTGTTTTCATCCTTATTGCTATTGTTAGGTGGTGTGGAGGTCGTTGCAACTCAGAGACGCCGACAAAAAGAAACACAGAATGATTCTGTGCCATCTTCGTCATTGTTGCTATGTTTAAGCATGTTGTTGCAGCCACTATGGCAATCCATCTTTTGAAGACTCTTCCTCATTTTTTCGCTAACCATACTGTTTTCTTCCAAGGACTGGTCTCTCCTGAAAGCAGGCCCCAAATCTGTGAGTTTGCCAAAGTCTTGCCACCTTTGCTTATATCGAGCATTCTAGCTGTACATCTTGTAGGATGGATTTGTTTTGATGGTTCATGGTACTTTCAGTGATTTTTGCTAGCACTCTAATTCAAATACATGGATTTTTTGGCCTTCCTTATTCAGTGTTCATCTTTCATAGTATATGAGATGATTGAAAATTCCATAGTTTGGGTCACACACACTTCAAAAAGATTGTGTGCAGTAGATATACCCAAGAATTCTTCACGTCCTCCCTTCCAAGCTTCCACGGTAACTTCATATATTTGAATGATATTTCTATCAACTGGATTTCCTTATGTTGGGATAGATAGTCTTGTATCACAGAGAGCATTGTACTTTATTATATTACTTGAAATGTCCCTTTTTAAATGATAAATGTGATGCCATTCCTCTTGAATTGTCATTCTGGGCATTGTAAATTAAATGGTCAATACCAGGATATTGATTTCCTTTTGCTCCACTTATTTTTTGTTGACTCCCAATTTCCTAGATTCAAATTTCATACATTTCAAATTCCAAGTACTATTATACCTGTTTGCAACTGTCTCTCCTCTCTTTGAGTCATGCCCATCGGCAAAGGAAGGACCTAAAAGCTTTGCTCCAGGTACGTCATTGTGATAGACTCTACCTTGAGGAGGCAGCTCTTCTTATTTTGAGCGCCTTCCAGCCTGAGCAGCTCATCTTCTGACTCTCTCTAACATTGACCTGCTGTTCTTCATGTGTCTTTCAGTATCTGACAATTTTCCACTGCTTTCCATAAAAGCTTCCTGGCTAATTCCTCAAAGTGAACAACCTATTCCTTCTTCATAGCCTGTCCTTCTTGGACGCTTTGAGGAAGGGTGTTTACTTGAGTAAATGTAGGTAACTGTAGGTATTTGAAATGCAAGTGATATAGTATCTAGTACCCAAGTAACAGCATGACAGCCACGAGAATGACAAAATGACAGAACAATGGTGATATTTGCAACCATAGGAACACTTAAATTGCTTACTAGTTTCCAAGGATGGCCATCTTTACATACCTGTCTTCTTTCTACATTTGTTTTCTACTTCTTAAGAGTCATATTAAGTTATGGTTAGTATTTCCCTTTAAGTGACTGAAACAAATTATCTCTGAAAAGATGACAGTTCCAAATAAGGTAATATTCACAGACACAGGATCTTAGGGTTAGAGCATATTCTTTTTGAAGAACATACATAAAGAGACCCTAAACCGTTGGGAAGTTGGTTTGTTCCATGTATTGCTTTAAAACAGGTGTTTTCTTAGGTACAAAACCATACGACAAGTATATAGTTCTTTCACAAATGTATTTGCTTCCACAAGCTCCAAAACTACTGAGTGTTTAAAACTTCTCAGTCACTGTTACTTCAGGGAAATCTGTATCAATTCATAATATGGTTGTTAGTCAATTCTGACACATAGCAACCATGTGTGCAGCAAATGAAAAACACTGCCCTGTCCGTCACCATCCTCAAAAACCTTTCTATAGTTGAACCCATTGCTAAAGCCATTGTGTCAATATATATGATTGAGGGTCTTCCTCTTTCTTACAGGCTCTCTTCTTTTTGAAACATAATGTTCTTCTGCAGGAACAAGTCCTCCTGATAAAATATCCAAACTACATGAGACAAGTCTCACCATCTTTACTTTCAAGGAACATTAAGGATGCATTTCTTCCAAGATATATTTGTTAATTCTCCCAGCAGTACATGGTGCATTCAATAATTTTCTCCCACATCACAATTCAAATACATCGATTCTTCTTCAGGCTTCTTATTCATTTTTCAATGCCTGATGGTCTCATTAAATTTCTTACACCTGTTGAAGGTGATATTTAAACTGCAAGGCAACTAAATAATGCCAGAAGAAGAAACAATTCTGTATAGGAGGAAGTACAAACAAAATGCTTGTCAGAATGGCAAGATGGCAAGACTTTGTCTCCGATGCTCAGGACATGTTTTCAGGAGAGACCAGTCCCTGTAGAAGGACATCATGCTTCATAGTGCAGAAGGCTCATGAACAAAAGGAAGACCTTCAATGTGATAGATGGATACAGTATATGCAGCAAGTGACCCAAAAATAATAAATCTGAGGATCCAGCAGGACAGATGATCTGTGTTTCACTCTGTTGAATGTGGAGTCACCTTGAATTGACATCTTTATTGCAAACCTATAGGATAGAACAGTAATGTATCCGTGGGCTTCCAAGGTGGCACAGCTGTGTGGGAGCAGAAAACCTCATCTTACTTCAGAAAGCAGCTGGATGGTCTGAACTGATGTCTTTGCAGTTCGCAGTCTCATGCATAACCCGGCGTCACGAGTTGTCTGGTCATGGTGCGTTGAAATCAACTCGATGGCAATGTGCTGCCTTTCGGTTCTTGAGTTAGAAAAAGCTCAACTATATCTAACAGCGACAAAACACAGAGGAAATAAAGCTGCGATAATGAAACCTGGCATGCCTGCTTCCTATGTTGATTGTTGAAAATATGCTTAAATTCTTCTGACCCCAACCACAAAATTCACCTTGTGCTCATTGGCTTTTTGTCTCATTAGACATTTCTGCTGCTTCCACCAATATGGAGGCAAGTAAAATTTCTATGAGCCTCAACTTTGATTCCTTATACAGGCATTTAAGATTCATGGCATACAGGGCACTGCCCCCCAATGCAAAGATGTCCATATCTTAATTCTTGAACATGTGAATTGTCAAAGAACTCAAAAGAACAAGGTGATTGGCCTAAGAAGAGCCTGTAGCCAAACAGTCAAGCCAGACTTCTTTTTCCCCCGTGTACTGCTCATTCTGAGCTAAATTTCAAATACCAGCTATCTAGAATATTGTGGGATATCTGTAAACATCCAACACCCTTCCTCTTTCTTCTCATAGTACATGCTCAGGAATTATCCATTCATGCTGGCCCTTGAAGAATCCACAGAAAAAAACTGGTAAATGTCTTAAATGGTATGGTTAGTAAAATGATGTTCATCTTGTTTCCATTAAAACATGATTTTGTAAATATCAACCAATTATAATTTTATTCTCCTATAGTCCAGGTTTTATGTATTTAAGCCCAATGCAGCTTTCCTTTTGTTGTAGTACTTTGGTGAATCTGTACAACATATTGCCCTACCCAGAATGGTGTTATTCCTTCAATAAACTCTATTTTATAAAGGAATTCTAGTTTTCCCTTTGACTGGACTGTTATATATTCTTTCTGGGAAGGGGGATTGAGGTTGCAGATGGAATTAACACTGGTAGTTAGCTGACATACAAATAGAAAAATTATCCTGGATTATTTGGGTAGATCCAATGTCATCATCCTGTAAAACCAAATCAAGCTTACTGCCATCAATTTGGTTCCGACTTAGAAATCCAAATAATAGTTTCTTTTTTTTTTCTTGAGCAACAGCTAGTGAGTTTAAACCAACCAGCACCATCTAACCCACAGTGTCTTCAGGACTCTCATTAAAAGTGGAATCAGGAAGCAATGTCAGGATCAGAAAAGAAGCTGTGGTAATAGAAAAAGATCAGATGTAGTGCAATGGCTCAACCCATCTGTAAGGGGAAAGAAGTATTTAACGTGACTCTTCTATCCAAAGGCTTTCTACATAACAAAATATCTTTTTCTATATGGGTCTTGAAAGAAGATCTTGTAAGATTCAACTGTAAGTAATTGAGGACAGGATTCCCTAAAAATCCATCTTGCTGCATATAAAAGAAGTGCTCTGAAAACAGGAGATATGTTACTACCAGCAAAAGCAATCCATGAAGCAAGTCTGTTGGACCCAAGATCCCTGCATAGTGAACCTCTTTGATCCAGAGGACATCAGAGGAGGAGCATCAGAAGGACTAGGAGCCAGAACAGCAAGCAGAGTGATGGACTTCCCAGCCCCTTGAATAAGTAAAACTGACTCCTTTCATGCAAGACAGTGGAACGAGGACAGTGGAACAGTGGACAGTGGCCCTTGAATAAGTAAAACTGACTCCTTTCATGCAAGACAGTGGAACGAGGACAGTGGAACAGTGGACAGTGGAACGAGGTGTCTCTGAGCACTTAACTGGGGAGGGTGGACTTGCTAACTCACAGAACTTGAGCTGAATGTGTTCGGGTTGAGGATTATAGGGGAGCGATATGTCCCATGAAGCATTTATTAACAGACTTGAAAGAACTTCGTGACATACCCTGATACATAATTGTATCCTGGGCATTCTCATTTGCATTATAGATTCTTTAATAAACCTATCAACTTTTTCATAAACCCTTTAATTATGAATATTGTCTGTAAGTTCTTTGGAACTATTGCAAAGGATATTGGGACTCAGAGACTAAAAAGAGACTACTACTTAAGATAACACACTATCATTGCTACCTTTGGAGTTGGAAGAAAGATAATGGGTTCACTCTAGAATCTGGAAAAGGTGAGGAAACAGATTTTCTATTACAGCTAAGCTGGCAACTCGCAGTAACATTATGAGGGGAGAGCTGTCCTGTGGGCTTGCAAGACTAATTCTTCATGGGTGTAGAAAATCGAGTCTTCTCCCTGCGGGCTCCCTGGGAATTCTGACTTTGCAAGTCATAGCCTAGTTCTTAGCTATGTTGCAATTAAGGATCCTAAAAGTAGAGGTAGCTGACTGGCACCCAGATAAAATAATAGAAATGTATGATTGGGTATTCAAGGCATGCTTTTAAAAACCCATTTATTGGAAGTGCATACAACTCTTATCACAATCCATATATACATCCATTGTGTCAAGGACATTTGTATATTTGTTGCCATCATCATTTTCAAAATATTTTCTTTCTACTTCAGCCCTTGGTATTGGCTCCTCATTTTCCCCCTCCCTCCCCTATCCTCCTTCCCACATGAACCCTTGATCATTTAGAAATTGTTATTCTTTTTGATGTCTCACACTGACCAATGTCTCCCTTCACCCACTTTTCTGTGGTCAGTCCTCCTGGGAGGGGTTATATGTAGATCACTGTGATCACTTCCCCCTTTCTCCTTCCACCCTTTCCTTCCCCTCCTGTTATTACTTCTTTCATTGTTGGTCCTTAGGGGTTTACCTCTCTTGGATTCCCTGTGTTTCCATCTCTTATGTATACCCGTGAACATACTTTAGTCTAGCTGGATTTATAAGGTAGAGCGTCTGGGTCATGAGAGTTGGCGGGGTGGGGGGTGAGGGGAGTGGCACTGCCTAGGGAAAGAAGCATTAAAGAACTAGAGGAGAGTTGTATGCTTCATTGGTTCTCTACTGCACCCTACTGGCTCATTTCTTCCTTGGGAACCGTCTGTAAGGGGATGTCCAATTGTCTACAGAGGGGCTTGGGGTCTTCTCTCTGCACTCCTCCTCATTCATATTGATATGATTTATTGTTCTGAGTCTTTAATGCCTGATACCTGATACCATGACACTCATACTCATGATCACACAAGCTGGTGTGCATCTTCCATGTGGACTTTGTTGCTTCTTTTTTTTTTTTTGGGGGGGGGGACGTCATTGCTCTCTGGCAGTGGGAGTAGGAGACCCAGCCCCACTGCTGGAATTGAACCTCTGTCCCAGTGGGCCGCAGTCCCGCGCACAACCACTATGACACCGAGGCTCAGCCTTGTTGCTTCTTAGTTAGATGGCTGCCTGTTTGTCTGCAAGTCTTTAAGACCCCAGAAATTCTACCTTTTGATAGCCAGGTGTGATCTTTAGAAGGGTGTACCACCAGACCCCTCCCTACACCCCTTGTCATGGGTAGATTCTGACTATTGACCTTTTAGTTCCCCTCAGTGCTTAACCCTTCAGTGTGCCACTAAGACGTCTTGATTTCCCCCTCGGACTTCCAAAAAAGAAAGCAGCCAACACGTATTTTGATTTTGGCATGAGACCCATTAGAGATTTTTGATCTTCAGAACAGAGAAGTAGTAAATGAGTGTTATCTGAAGCTATTACATTTGTGCCATTTGTTGCAAAAGCAATAATAAACTGCATCCAACACCATGGGTGACACGTGAAAATTTCAGGTCTTGCTGTTTTCCCAAGATCAACCTGGAATAGAATACTCTTGGCTCCAAGTCTCTAACTATTTCCCCTTTGTAATTCAGCTACAATAAGGCAATACCAACATAAAATATGTCTTCTTTGACCCTACCAACATCAAAGATGTCTTCTTCTCTTTCTCCTTGTCTGCTCTTTAGTAGGTGAAATCATATTTCTCCAGTGAAGGGAGGGGGAGTGACTCCTGGAAACAAAGTTCAAGCCTTGCATCCTTCAAACTTTAGACAATTATAAGTAAAAAGGCTCAGCTTCTGCAAAGCCAAAGCTTTAGATTTCCAGTTGATTATTTTGATTGTGAAATTTGAAAGCCCCGTTGAAACTAAGGAAGCAAGAATTGCTGTCTTTGTTCCCTGGGTTACCAAATTTTCTCTCCTGAGGGAAGAGGGGAGGAACAAACAAGTTGTTTAGGTGAGGAGATGGCCAAATGGTACAAAGACATACAAAGAAAAAAAGCAGCAATTGAAATTTCAAAATAGTATCTGCATGCATAAAATCTGTGATTTTCATTTAACTATTCACATTTTCTTTATTCTGAGTTAACATGAACTGCAAGGCACCTTTTCTTTTCTAATCCAGGACACCATTCTGTCTTGGCATCAAGACTAAGATTAGGATTAGGAAGGACAGTCTTCCAGATCGATTGCCTATAAACCAGTGGAAAGGAATTGCTTCCACCATGCCCCATAAAATCCACTATAAAATGAAACGAGGTTCCTGGTGTCATTTAGAGCTCAGGGCCATGAGGAAAAGTCGCAGTGAGAACATGCTCTGCTTCAGTCAAGGAACGGAGGATGCCTGACTGCAAATATTGTCTGTGCAAAATGGGACCATGCAGGAGCTGAAAACCTAAGCATCTCACTATACCCCTGTTCTGATTTAGCTAGCTAACATAAACCAGGACATGTTCTAGCTAGGTGGGGAGGGCAAGACAACAGAGTAACACTGCCCAAGCATTCTTAATAGGAAACGAACTCCATCTTATTTTCCAAGTCATCACAGAACAAGGTTAAATGACTAGGAAGTGAATTATGTTGGATCATCACACATTATATTTCCAGCTTTGGAGCTACTGCATCAAATAGCATGCTTTCTTACAAGCCCCCCCCCCCGCCCCTAATTCACCACCAGCATTTAGATTCCCAACTAATAGTAACTTTATTGGACAGAGTAGGACTGCCTCACGCAGTTTTCAAGGCTGAAATCTTACAGGAATACATGGTCACATCTTTTTTCTATGTCATAGCTGGTGGGTTATCAGTGTACAATTTTGTATGTAGAACCAGAATTAAGCTAGAGTTTAACCACTGTGCCCACAGATTTCTTTCTAGCTTCCTGAATATGAGTTGCAATTGATGGGAAGGCAGTGGGCTTGGTTTGGTTTGGTTACAATGGAGAATTTCCACAAATGTAAGCCAAATTCAGAAAATCCTATTGTCAGTGAGTTGGTTCTGACTCTCGGTGACTGTACAAGGCAGTGTAGAGTTGTCCCTTTATGTATGAAGATTGAGTAATTCTGTGGGATGAGAAAGGTCTCATTATGTTCATAAGAGGAACTGCTGGGTCAAGAGATAGTATTGCTGTTGTCCAATAGATGCTCATTTGTGCTTTAGTGACTGCACTTTCAAGTGTGTATAGCATAATACATTATAAATATATTGCGAAGAAGGACAATTCCAGACTTACTAGTAAACATGTGAAACATGCGGCCTAGCCCTACAATCAATTCTTTGACCATAACCAGGGGATACTGTGTAGATTGAATCTGGAAAAGTATGTGCTAGACTATCATTCTGCTTTACTTTTAAGAAGGGTATACACAGGCTGCATTCTTCTTTCCACAGTCCTTCTTATGAGATACACAACCCTGAGACACACTTATTTTGTTTAAGCAAATGATCCTAGGGGCCCCGTGAGTTAGATTTGACTTGAAGATAGCGGGTTTGGTTTGGTTTATATTAAAGTTCAGGTGCAAGTTTGCACTCTTAAGATGTTCTGTTCTAAATAAAGTTGTGTGTTAGCATTTGGGGAGGAAAATCAAAGCTGATGTCCAATCCTATCAGCAGAATCAAATCAACAAGAAAAGAACATTCAGAAAACATATGTTCCTTATAAATTATGAGGCTTACATATACTTTTCAGAGCAGCATTTTTTGTATATCCTAAATGACTGTAATTGGGCACCTAAGGGTATTCATTTTTACGGAGAGTACAGCATCATCTTTCTCCGTAAGTTGGCTTGAATCACTGACCTTGCACATGAAAACTCAACATTTTCCAAATGGCTCCACCAGGGCTCATTGACTTTCCTAGAGAATAAATAATACAAATGACGGGAAGGAGAAAGATTTTTGGCTACTGTTGTTTATTTTTCTTTGTTTGTTTTTTAATCGCCTCTATGTATAAACATAGGTGATTTGAAATAAAACATTTATTCTACAAGTGATAACACAAGCAAATCTGCTATCAATTTTATCAGGACATTAAGAAAAGAACCACAGCTATTTATTGACTTCTCACATACAGTCAGAGGAAATGGATACTTTAAAATGAAAAAACCTGGACCAAGGAGAAAAACAAGAATGGTTACTTTTTAAGATGTAGGAATTTTTATTGACTATCAGGAAGGGAGAGAAGAAAGACAAAGCAATGAAATACAAATAACCACCCAAGATGTACACTTCCATGAGTCAGTCACAAAGCTGCATGAACTCTGATCTTCAACTTTTTGCATGGACCACTTTCCCAATCAATTGTATATATATTGTATATATACACATACATATATATATAATACAAACTTCTTTTATTCATTCATTCCATCATGTACTCATCAGTTCAATGCAGCTTTAAGTTTCTAGGTGGTGTTATAAATTCATATAAGCACCTAAAAACAGATCAGACAATTTCTTTCTTACAGGTATGCTTATATTGAAGCTGGTAAAATTAAAACAAGTTCACAAGAGCCAAAATATAACCTTGAGTATATCACACTGACATTTCGAGAACAGATTTGATAAATTAAACTCTAATGAAATAAGACCTCATGAACTGTGGGAGGACGGCAAGAACATCATCCATGAAGATATCAAAAACTCACTACACAGACAGAAAAGAAGAACCAAAGATTAGCTTGGATGCCAGAAGAGACTGTGACGGTTGCTATGATTCCTAGAGTAGTAAAGGCAAATGGAAGAAACAACAAAGTCAAGGAGCTGAACAGAAAATGCCAGAGGACCACTTGAAAAGAAAAAGACAAATATTACAATGAAATGTGGAAATACCTAGAGTTAGAAATCCCAAAAGGAAGAACAAGCTCAGTATATCTTAAACTGAAACAGAAAAAGATGAAGCTTTAAGTTGCAACATTGAAATTTTCTAATGGATAATTACTGAATGATGCAATAAGCAGCAAGAGAAGATAAAAAGTATAAGCAAAGACATGGTGCACAAATGAACTAGTTAATATGCTACCATTTCAGAAGGTAGAATATTAGTAAGAACCAATGGTGCTAAAGGAAGAAGTTCAAGCTACACTGAAAGCATTAGCCAAAATAAGCATCAAGAACTGATGGAATACTAATTAAATAGCATGAGCAAGAAGATGAAACACTGGAAGTACTCTTCTAGGGCAGGAAATTTAGAAAACAGCTAGCTACTTGGTCAACTGACTGTGGCAGTCATGTGCTTATGTTAATTTTATGATTGAAATGTAGCGGTAGGGTCTAGTCTGTTAATCTGGAGACAGCCACTGAGTAGCCTCTAAGTGGGCATGTCTTTCTCCTGAGGCTTCTGGGAAATCTCGCAATATTTCCCTCATGAAGAAGAGAAGATATCTTCCCCAGTTGTTGTGAGATAGTCTCAGAGATGAGGAATCACGGAAAAGACAAGCTGGCAGCCTCCGAGAAGCTGGCGGAGAGACCACATGGCCTTGACCTGATGGAGCCAGACCTCTGAAGCTAGAGAGGCCACATGGAGACCTCTGCCAGTGATGAGTTGCTTCTGTGTTGATGGTCCCTGAGCCCTGGAAAGCAAGGAGCCATGTGGAGACCCCTGCCAGCACTGGGATTCTGCACCCACTGACCTGTGACTTCGTGAGTCAGAGGAGACTATATAGACTGGTTTCGGGCATATGAGTTAATATCGGACTTAAAACTTTGAACTGGACTGAGCTCAATGTCCTGTTCTTCTTGTATATAAGCCTTTTCTTTATACCTATATGCATGTCTATGAAATTTGTTCCTCTAGTCTTCCCAGACTAACACACTGACTTAAAGAAATCCATATGTGTTCCCATTCCAAAGAAATGTAGCTAAACAGAGTGTTTACACTATAGAACGATATCTTTGATATCACATGCACATAAAATCTTGCTGAAGATAATCCAATGACAGTTGCAGAAGTTCAATGGTAGAGAGCTACCAGAGGTTCAGATGTTATGGGACAACTCACTGCTGATATGAAATGGATCTTGACTGAAAGCAGAAAATACCCAGAAGGTATTTATCTGTGTTCAATTGATGAAGGCAAAGGCACTCAATTATGTGCATCATACAAAACTATAGACAGTCTTGAGAAGAATGAAAATTCCAGGATTTTTCAACATTCTTCATTGTGATCTTGCAGAACCTGTACATGGATCAAGAGGTAGTTGTGCAAACAAAACAAGTGAATACTGCATAAATTGAAAGCAGGAAAAGTGTGTGTCAGAGTTATATCCTTTCACAATATTTATTCAATCTGTATTGTGAAAAATTATAAAAGAAATTGGATTAAAAGAAGAAGAATGTTGCATCATAATTGGAGGAAAGTTTATTAATTACTGGTGATATGCAGATGAAAAACTTTGCTGTTGAAAGCAAGGAAGACTTGAAGTACTAGCTGACAAAGATTAAGGATTTCTGCTTTGCTTTTGGTGGAATGGTAGAATTATACAACCACTATGGAAATCAGCATGACATTTTCTTAAACAAATACAAGCACTACATGATCCAGCAATCTTTGTACTGGGCTGTGATCATTAGGGTTTTTTTTGGTGCCAACATGATTCCCATAAGAACATGTGGAGGCTATTGAGCCCAAAGAGTCCATTGAGGCACCCCAGTCAATAGATCCACTCCTCCTACATGAGAGGATTAATCCATTAGTAGTAAAACAACTCACACTTAAGCAGATTAACCAAACTGTTCAAGCTGAAATGCCACGTGGGGCTGCATCTGTAGCATTGTTAGGGGGAGATGACTTACAAGATATTGCTGAGAGCCGCAAGGAACACCCCCCACCCACCCATTATTTCCTCTAGACCTCTAGCAGAATAAAGTCTCAGAAAATGTCTAAAGGTGAGAATGTTAGTCTGGGGAAACAAGGGAAGAAAATCCTTAGAGGAAAAATATTTTTTTGTATAAAGTGTAAGTGTACATTAAGAAACCATCCTGACCAGGTGCTGTCAAGTCCATAAGTCCAACATTAGCCCATATGTCAAACACTGACCTACAAAGTCTTCCTTCATCTGAGAAAACATACACAATAACACTTACTGAAAGATGAAGTTCTAATCAGTGAGTGCATAAACATTTCAGTGCTGGCAGGGGTCTTCACACGGCTGCTCCAGTCCCCAGGGCTGCATCTGGGTAGGGACATGTGGCTTCTCCTTGGGGATGTCTTGTAGGAAGTGAGCCTTGCTGGCTAAGGCAGTTGCACCCTGGTCCAATGATCAGAAATCAAGTGACCCAAGAACTAGAAAAGCGAGACTCACTGAGCCACTTATCTGGCCACCCTTCAATTATCCCACATGTGTTTATCAGCCAGATTGGCACAATAAACCTTAATCCTTTCAGTGAGGTACAGATAATGACTTGGGAAGAAGTGCACTATACTCACGAAGTGTACAGCAGGTGGTTACTAAAGGTGTGGGGCACTGGTGCAAGGAATGTAACATTAGACCAGTCAAGTTTCTTGATATGGGCCCCCTAAGCATACATTCTTTATTCAATATCTCAGCAAGAGAGCTTAAGAGAGGATTTAATATTTTATTTGGCTGGTTCACTGAAACATGGGCTGCCAGATGGCCTAGATTAGACCAACTTGATGTACCTAACCTACCTTGGTGCACTATAGAAGTATGTATCCAAAACTTAGGGCAATTGGCGTGTCAGAATTCATCTATCGGAATAATCCCATAGACCCACAAAAGGAGTGCTCCGAGGACATAATTTTCACCCAAACCATAAGGAACACATTTGTAAAGCGAGGCCCATCATCTCTGAAGACTCCTGTGCTTTGCATCAGAAAGAATCAAAGTATGGTCTTGTCTCTGTCCTACTAGAATTTTGAGAACATTTCAAGACTAGATTGGACTCCTTGAACTCTAATGACAGAAGACCTGGCAGGTTGTAGGCTGAGATGAAGGACACCATACATGGAGAGCAAACTGTTGGAAACAAGGAAAGGAAAAATGATCAAAGTGGATGTCAGAAGAGATCCCGGAACTTGCTCTTGATCATAGAATAGCCAATGCACATGAAGAAGATGATAACGTGAAATAGATGAACGCAATATTTCAAAAAGCAGCTTAAATAAAATGACCAGATTTCAACATTGGTAAGTCAGGACACCATTGATGGGGGGTGGGGGTGGGGGTTTTAGAGGGGGTATATTCCCTTCCCTTTCTCCTGCCGTTCCCTAGCTTGTTGTGCATTCTTTCCAAAATCAGGACTTCTAAAAATGCTCTGTGACGCAGGAAAAATTGTTAAAAATCGGGACTGTCCCACCAAAAGTGGGACGTCTGGTCACTTTAGCTTAAGAAGACATTCCAAAGTTTAGAAACAAAAACCTAAATCCCAAACCACTGTTATTACGTCAATGCCAACACATAGGGACCTTATAGGACAGCATAAAACTGCCCTTATGAGTTGAATAGCTCTTCACAGGAGTAGAAAGTCCTGTCATTCTTTCTTGGAGAGGCTTGTGGTTTATAACCACTAAGCCACCAGAACTCTTAAGAAGACCAACAGAAATGCATACATGTGTTTGATAAATCATATGTGGTTTATCAATAATATCATCATTTGTAATGGATTCAAATTGGAAACAACTCAAATAAGCATTGACAGTGAGATACAGTAATACAACACTGGTACAACTAAGTTTCTCACACTGTAATCGCATGCCATTTTTAATGTACTTCCTTTTATCTAATATATATATAGTATATATATAATTTAGACCATGAATTAAGATGGGGTTTAATGGTCTTAAATCATGGCTTTTTACCTACACATATATAATGAACTTTATTTTACTTTAGGACCACAAAACTGAAAATATCTACAATTTGACCTGTAAGATAAAATGGGCATTTCCTACTATGTGTCAATGAAAGTAAATGATCCTTCAATGCATTCAATATAGATCAATATCACAAATTTAGCACAAGGTGATATGCTGTAGGATCTTATTTCATAAACATAAAGATAGGAAACACCTCAACAAGAAAAAGATCAATTATTTAATCTAAACATGAGCATGGAAAATGAAGAGATAGTTCATCAAAGAAGATTCACAGGGGGCCAACAACCATAGGAAGAAATGCTTGTAAACTAGCCATTCAAGTGATGCAAATCAAAGCAAGATACTGCTCCACAGTATCATTGATAGAGAACTTGAAAAAAATATTACAGTGGCTTAAGTGGTTGAGTGCGGGACTGCAGCCCTCGGGCTTGGCGGTTCCTATCCAGCCAGCGGCTGCTCTCAGGAGCAGGGCTGGGTAGCTCCCACGACCACCAGAGGGTAGTGATGCCCCCCCCACTCCCTACAAAAATGACAGAGAAAATAAATTCTGGAGAGTGCGTGGGATGGATGCTTTCAATCCTCATACACTGTTCTAGGCATATAGAACTATGCATGCAACCACTCTGGGAAGGGATCTGGCACTTCCTCAAGTCACGTGGTATAGAAATAGTGTGGGATCCAGCAATCTTGTCCTTGATAAATACACTTCAGATGCAAGAGCCCTGGCACAAACTGATAAATGCACACCCATGATCATCAGAACACTATTAACAACTGTAGGAAGATAGAAACAGCTTGAATACCTATCATGGAAGAAAGGTTAAATAAACTTTAGTGCATACACACAATGCACTACTACACATCACTAAAAAAGAACAAAAAAACTGTGAAACACCTCATGGATTGTTTGAAAAACACTATGCTGATTGAAGTCAGCCAATTAAAAATATACTGTATTGTTATAAGAGGGGGAACAAAAATCAATCTAAAGGGTTTCATACCAAAAGAAAGAGACTTTGATGGCTTTCAAGGTTGGGAAGGAAAGGGAAAGCAAGGGGATAGAGAACAGACTGGTGCTAACTGAGGTGTAGTGGAGCAGAGTATTCTACAAAGGAAAGAAGAGAATAAAGCCAAGGGTCAGGGAAAGCTTGGGGAGGTGGTAAGTAGTTTAAATTGTTGAACACAAATGATTATCTGAAATGTAATCCTCCACTTCACAGTTAAAAGTTAGGAACATAGAGTGTGCATTAGAGATTTGCTTTAGATAATTATGATAATTCACAATTCAGTAATTAAGCATAAAACACATTGGCTAGACACAGGGTCTACATGATTATGCTATAATGGTACTTTACAATCACTATCACAAAAGCATCTGAAATGAAGAAAGTGTTTAAAAATCAAAATATAAATAATGGGAATTATTATACTCAGAGCTCAGTATTTGTCAGAAATCCTGGAAATTCCTTATTATAAGGTGAGAGAGTTTAGGTTTATTGTGTCAATCTGGCCAATAAATAAAAGTGGGATTATTTGAAGGGTGGATAGATAAATGACTCAGTGAGTCTTGCCTTTCTAGTTCTCGATTCTCTTTCTTATGGTCAGACCATAGTGCAGCTACTTAAGCCAGTTTCCTGCTTCAGCTGGTAAGACATGTCTGAGGAGAAGCCACATGGACCTACCCTGATATAGCCCTTGGGGCTGGAGCAGCCATGTAGAGCCCCCTCCCATTGCTGCGATGCTTATACACTCACTGATTAGGCTTTTCTCCTGCAGTTGGTGTCATTGCATGCCTTTTGTGAGATTGGGGAGCATTTTGCAAATCAGTGTTGGACATATGGGCTAATATTGGACTTATGGGCTTGGACAGCACTGAGTTGTGGTGCTTTCTTCATGTACACTTACACTTTATTTAAAACTCTCTCTTATATACATATGTTTCCATGGGTTTGTTTCCCTAGTCTACCCAGACAAACACACAGGGTTGTAGGAATGAATTTATACAACCAACTTCACCTGATTGCAGAACTGCTACTGTCTAAAAACCTGACTTTCTTTTCAAATAGATTTTCCAGTTCGAGTGCCCAGAGGCTACTCTTAAGTGAAATGCTTGTAAATAACTAGACTCTTGAGATCTTCCTAGAAAAACTCATTTGTGTAAAACATGTAAGATTTTAATCAAATTGTTGGCATGCTATCAAGTAAGTCAGTGAAAAATTGTCATCACATAACCAAAATTCAGAAATAATTACTATTAGCCAAAGTAACAATATACAATTGAAGAGAAAAGAAGACAAGGATTTCTGCAACACTGTTTCTGAGTCCTTCACCAGAAATAAAAAATTTCAAGAATATTCTTTGGTATTAGAAATACTGAATAATATATTGATTTTGTTGTCTCAGCAATTCTTTGTCTCTAATATTACATTTGCATGTGTTTACATTTTTAGCCTTAAAGATGGAAAGATAGCTACAAATTAAATTTGTATACACAAGCTAAGTTATTGCTTTTGTTTCTTCCTGGCTATAGTTTTTTAAGCCAAACATCTAAAAGTTGCCCCCTTTTCTTTCTCTTTGTCTTCCCCTCACACTCCGCATCCAATCAATCAGTAAATCTTGTGGTGCCTATCTTCGAAATATATCTCAAATTAAAATTTCTGCTTGTACTTCCACTCAGTCACTCTATTCTGAGCAAGTAGGCCACCGTCATCTTTCACTTGATTTACAATAATTGCCTCCCAACTGGTCTCTCTCATTCTATTCTTAACTCCTCGCTGTCTATTCTCCAAAGGGGACTTTAAAAACTGAGTCAGGATTGACGAAGCCCCGGTGGCAGAGTGGTTACTCGTCTCGCTGCTAGTCTCAAGGTCAGCAGTTGGATCCGCAGCCTCTCTCTGAGAGAAAAATGTGACTTTCTCCTTTTATAAAGAATTACAGATTCAGAAGCTCTGAGGGGGCAGTTCTATCATTTCGATTAGGGGTTTTAGGGGTAATGATTGACTAGATGGCAATCAATTTGGTTTGGAGTCTGGATGTCTCTTTAGTACAAGGTCTTCTAACAACCTCTGGTAGTTAGATGAGTTTATGCCAACCTGAAGACATGTGAAAATGTCAGAATGGAATCCGCCCTGTCAAGCAGATCACAGCCTGATGGTACTTCCTTGGTGGGGGGTGGGGGGGTGGGGAACTTCACATAAAGAAACCCTGGGAGCTTCCTTCTTTCTGTACCACTCCAGCCTCCTGCTTGCTGGGACTCTGGGGGCCTGGAGTTGCTACTGCTCTGTCTTGCTTCCATCATCCTTTTATTTGTCTGTCTGCACTCACTGGTCTGTGCTGTTTGTGCATCTTGCATCATGGCATGTAGTGGTGTGAGTCTCTAGAGGGGCTTATATACTAATAATGGGACTGTAGATTTGAGTTCGACTGCACTGGGATTCTTTCTTGATATGTCATTATTTTTTGATATAAAGCTCTTTGGATTCGTTTCGCTAGTCAACCTGGCCTAACACATCTTCCTATTGTACATTAAATGAAATTTATGTTACTTGGTCTGGCTCTTTTTCCCTTTACTCTCTTCTAATTTTGATCACTGCATTTCTGACTTTTTTTTTGGGGGGGGGCGGTGGGCATCACTGCCCTCTGGTGGTTGTGGGAGCTACCCAGCCTTGCTGCTGCTGGATTTGAACCACCAAGCCCGTGGGCTGCAGTCCCGCACTCAACCAATACGCCACCAGGGCTCAGCCTGCATTTCTGACTTTTGAACATGTCTGGGCTCTAAAATAACCCAAATATGCTCTCCTTTTTGTCTGGATGTTCTCTCTTTGGTTTTCCATTTAGTTCTCTAAAGTTAGCTATTTTCACCCTTAGTCTTACATTTTCAGTATGTTTTCCTTTAAAAGCACTATTACTATATGAAATGAAACTCCATATGTGGTGTTTTCTTGTCTATTGTGAATCTTAGAAGATGAGCTTAAGAAGGGCTCTTGACTTTTGGGTGTCTTTAATTTGTCCTCAAATCCTTAGCTACAGATATTAAGATGCACAAAAATGTGATCTGTACGCATATGGGCTAATCATTCATATCTCTCTTTTCTCGGACTTATATCTGAAGTCAAATAAAGAGAATAAAGGAAATTCTTCATTTCCCCCTTGTGTACTTCCCACTTTGAAGATAGGGTTCTGAAGCTCCTTTTTTCCAAGTTCCCAGAAAAAAGCTAAAAACAACAGCCATAAAATAAAACCTAACAACAATAACAAAAATAGATAAAATCCTCAACTAAAAAGAAAGCAGAAACTATTAAAAATTAGAACAAATTTAAGTGGACCATAAGGAAGATCAATGGAGAGGGTGCTAAATTTTAGCCAAAATGTTCCTTCCAAAATCTACTTACAATGCATTCCACATGACAACAAGGCTAGTCACAATACTGTTACATAGTCAGAGGGGACTCACCAGAGGCTGAAGCCTCATGTATTTTCCTTTCACTATTTGAAAGCTGAAGTAGCTTTAAATATGATCAAATGATAGGACATACATTCAACTAATGCTAATTAAAACACTCTAGGTATTTTCTGTTAATCAGCAATGTGAAAGCAATGTAGTAAAGCCTAGAGAAGAATTATTTTTATCACAAGGATATTATTGTTGTTGTAGTGAGGTGCCATTGTTCTAACCTTCAGCAGTTATGTGCTCTCTCATAATGACGCTATGAATGAGAGAACTTAACACTGCACTGTCTGACATCATCCTCACAAGTGTTCCTATGCCTAAACCCATGGCTGCAGCCATGGTATCAGTCCTTCTGCTTCAGGGCCTTCCTCTTTATCACTGTCCCTCCACTTTACTAAGCATGATGTCCTTCTCCAGGGACTCATCTCTCCTCATAAGATGTCAAAAGCATGTAAGACAAAAATTCCCCATCTTGCCCTCTGTGGAACACTCTGGCCATACGTCTTTTAAGACAGATTTATTTTTATTTTTAGCAGTCCATGGTACTTTCCTTTTCTAGCACAAAAGTTCAAATGCATTGACTCTTCTATGGCCTTCTTCATTCAATATTAAATTTTTACATGCATATGAGGTCTTGGAAAATACCACAAGTCTGATCAGGTGCACCTTAAACCTCAAAGTAACATCTTCAAGACTCTCAAGAGTCTTGTGTGATAGATTGATTTAATGCAGCTTTTATTTTGATCTCTTGACACTGCTTCTATCAGCATTGATTGTGGATCCAAGGAAGATAAAATTCTTGACATCTCCAATTTTCTTTCCATTTAACATAATAGTATCTATTGATACAATTGTGAGGAATTCAGTCTTATTTATATTGAGTTGTTATCCACACTGAAGACAGAAATCTTTGATATCCCCATCAGCAATGCTTCAAGTGCTCCTCATTTTCAGCATGCAAGACTATGTCATCTGCATACTGATGCTATATTTTCCTTTATATAAGTCAGCTTCTCTTATGATTTGCTCAGCATATCAGTTGAAGAAACCTGGTGAGAAGATACAACCCTGACACAGACCTTTCCTTATTTAAAACTATCCAGTATCCCTTTGTTTCATTCCCACAAGTGCCTCTTGATCCATGTACAAGTTCCCCAAGCATACAATGAGTTGTTCTGGATTCCCCATTCTTCTAAAGGTTATCCACATCCACTATGATCCACATAGATTTGACATAGTTAATGAAACACAAGTACACATCTTTCTGGTATTTTCTGCTTTATGTCAAGATTCATGTGACATCAGCAACAATATTGCTTGTTGTACCTTTTGTCCTGAATCTGGTCTCAGCGTCTGGCAGTAATCTGTTTATGTTCTTCTGTAACCGTTATTGGGTTATTTTCAGCAAACGTTTACTAATATGCAATATCTACAATATTGGTCTATAGCTTGAGCATTGTTGGTTCAACAGTTCTTGGACTAGGCATAACAATGGATCTCTTTTAGCTATTTGGCTAATTAGCTGTCTTCCACATTTGCTGGTATAGACCAGTGCGTACTTCATCAGCTTGTTGAAATCCCTCAATTGGTATTCCATCAGTCACTGGCACCTTGACTTTGGCCAATGCTTTTAGGACAGCGGAACTGTTCCCTTTAGCACCACTGGTCCTTGCTCATTTGCTGCCTCCTGAAACGGTGGACTCTTGACTAGTTTTTTCTGGTTTCCTGGCCGTGTAATCTTTCCGTCTTCTGTTGACACTTTCTGACTACCAGTGAGCTAGCTTTGAGCAATCACAGCAACGTAGAAGCAATCACAGTATGACAAACTGAAAGACAAGTGATGGAACAAGGACGTAGTTCTATAGGATGAGGTGCCCCCCCCCCAGCAGGATTTTTTTCAAGGCTATGTATTTAATTTTTTTAAACAAAATAACCTTATCCTCAAAGTACTCTCCATTACACTTAGCATATTTTTCAAATCTGTGATTCTGTTCTTGGAAACATTTTCCAAATACATCCATCTGGATGGCTGACGTCACCTCCCTTGTTTTTATCTTCACCCCTTCTATGTTGTCAATTCACTGTTCTTTCATATCCATCTTTACTCATGGAAACAAAAAGAAGTCACATGGAGCAAGGTCAGGTGAGTAAGGAGTGTGGTGCAAGAGAAGTCAGCTGTTTTTAACCCCCTACTGAGATGGCTGCATGAGCAGGTGCATGGTTGTGGTGTCAAAACCAACCCCCTTGTCTGCCACAAATCAGGCCTTGTTTTTGTCAAACCCTGTTATGTAATATTTTCAGAATCTTGAAAAAGAAAATTTGATTAATAGTCTGGGTGGAAGAAACACCAAATGCATTACTCATTGACATTTTCTTGCACTGCACAAGTTAGTTGCCCAGAATGAGGTTTATTATCAATAGACATTTCACTGGTTTTTGAAATAAGAAAACCACTTATACACTTGTGTTTTTTCTATAGCACTGTCCTTGTATGCTGTGATCAACATCACAAGTTTCTGTGGCATTTTTCCTGATCAGGAAACAAAATTACATAGGCACACACTGTTCTCTTAAATCAGATATAAAAGAAAATGAGGTTAGAACATAAATGCTTTTATGAAAATATTTACTGTGACCAGAGAGAACCTTCCCAGGTGACACCATTGTATGTACTAGCTCAAAACAAGTTGCTGGATGATTATCTAGAGGAAAAAAATGCATGCTCCAAAATCCCTGCTCTTCCCAGTGCAATTCCAGGTTTGTTTGGGGTTATTTTTGGAACCCCATATATATTTTTGTTTTTAAAATGTTTTAATTAGCAAAGTCATAGATACTTTAAAATCTTTTCAGGGACTCATCTTAGAGCACATCTTTCCTAACTATAGTTAACCTTCATGTTGTTTTTATTATCTATATTTTTTAATTTAGTCTATAAACTCTAACCCTTACAGTTTATTCTACCAATTCCCTTAGTATCTCATAAGTGAAGGTTTAGAACCTGTTTATTATGTCACAGGTCCAGAAGTAGGACACAAAGTCAAAGATAAATAAAGCAGTTGAATGCTTTCCTCAATATCATTTTCAACTTGACAGAAGTCCAACATCTTGTATACGTTCACAAAGTGACAGCCTTTCCCATCTTATGTTCAGAAGCAGGGACTGAAGTTTCTTTCTCATCTCTCCTTCTGTAACCTTTTCCAAGAAGACCCCCTTCTCTTTTTTAATGTAGAGCTTTAGTTCCTTATATGCCAACACAGAGTATTTGTCATGAGAAGGCAGTTGCTAAAATTGAGTTTGAAAATTTGTATTCCCCATGGATACCTAGCAGATATTGGAAGGTAAGCTTATGAACAGATCAAGGACTGCAACAAGAAAGAAGTGAGGGCTGATAACCATCAGTGTGGGCCGTAAAAAGTGAAATCTGTGGACACATGCTGCAGTATGGGCTCCTTGCCTGGTGCAAGCAACTCGTCTGACTGCTAACTTAAAAGCTGCTGGTTCCAATCCAATGTGGAATAAAGGGCTGATGGTCTATATTTGAAAAATCAGCCTCTGGAACACAATTCTACTGTGACACACAGCGTCATCATGACCGAAAGTAGATGAGACAGCCAATGTTGGAGCTTACATAATGGCAATATTAATGGTTAGAAAACTAGCAAAGACAAATGTTTTATTCAGTTATCATCAAGGTCAACTCTCCTTGCCAATTCCTCAAGAAAGCATTTCCTTGGCTTCCAAAATACCCACTCCTCCCCTTTACATCATCTGAGAACCCATGACAATTGCAAAGCTCTCAGCACAAATGTTCCAGCAGGATTATTTGGCCAATCTATGACTGAATTAATACGCTATGTAATTGATCAGAACAGAAACCGTGATACCCGCTATTGTAGTACTTGTGCTTTGGATAGTACCTGGCACATCCATGTATCTTTTAGGTAGAATAAGTGAATGGAAAAGCAGCAGTACAGTTTTTACTGTAAATGAAATGAATCCACACAATGAAGATGGGAAGTTAAAGAATATAAAAGGAGAATAGAAAAATTCACATTAAGGAAAAGAAAAGCCAAAGTTGATAGGTGCAGCAATATGTAAATATTCCTCAAGTGCTAAGGCCTGATTAGCAATGGGTGGGTTTCTCCAGGGTTCTCCAAAGTTCATAATGCTATTCTTAAAAAATTATGAAGCAGACATTAACTCGTCAGCATGACTATTTCAACATTTGAAAGTTCTCTCACTTAGCCTTGATCATGTTCCTTTTAGTTTCTCCTCACCTAGAAGCTCAGGACATCTTCATCGTAACAGTATTCCAACCTCCATTGGCAGAAGACTGAGTGTTGAGCACGAGACTTATGGGCTGAGACCAAAGCCTGAGTGTCCTGCTTCAGAGGTGAGGGTGCTAGAACCACGCGTGGATCAGTGCTGTTTCCACGCTCTTAAGCTCCGCCTCTCTTAAAGACAGCTAGCAAAACTGCTCGGTGAGTATATGTGAGCAACTGGGAGAGTCAGTTGTTTCAGATAGAATTATTTTGAACTAAGAAATTATTGGAAAAGTTAAAGAAACGTTTAAACAACTAACCAAAAGAAAAATGACAGCCTTTTCCGTATAGCCTAGAAACAGTCATTCAGATAACAAAGCCTTGAATTTGGAGATGAGATGACAGAAGACACAGAAAGATGTCAGTATTATTTTACTTAGGGAGGCTGCAGGTGGGAATAAGGGTGTTCTTTTTAAGAATGGAAATACTACTTCTACTTGGTTTTATAAAGGGTCTCTGATCTCAGTGGCTCTAGTATTACCCCTGTTCTGAGCCATCCTGTCCATATGAGATTGCTGTCAGAGAGAGTGATGAAAAAATCAAGAACAGAGAAGGTCTATCAATCTCTCTAGGTAGGAGCTTCTGAAATAAAGCAGTCTGAGAGACTTTGATTTATGAATTCATCTTGAGATCTTCTTGTTACAAGAAAGATCCCCAAGCCTTGCTAGCAAGAAAATGATAAAATCTGAATGTTCTGAGACTTTGGTATTATTCTTAGAATTGACTACTTCCTGGGGTTTTTGCTTTTTGTGGTAGAGCTGTGTGTGTGAATATGCTTATCTTTGTTCCTTTACAGTTTGGGAAAGAGAATCCCCTCCCTCACCCCTCTCCCCCCGCCCCCCCCGCCCCGCCCAAGGTTGCCTACAGAGTTTGTATAGTGTGTGCTCAACAGCATGTGCAATTGTTACTGCTAGTTGCCATCAAGGGGTCCCTGATTCACAGTGACCAGATGCCTAACACGAGGGGAT
>PVJH01025404.1:0-31603 GCA_004026705.1 Nesogale talazaci
CCTTCTCTCCAGAGGACATCTGGGTGGCAGGTGGCATCTACGTGTCTCCCTTTCCATCTCTGTTCCTCTCCATCCTCCAGAGCTCCTTCTTTATCATAATGCAAGCTGGATGGAGAGCTCAGCACTTCACCGGTTCCTCCACAAGGCAGTGGCTCTCAAGATGCTTCTGATCCGGTGGGCAATGCCTGCAGCTAGAGTCAGGATGCCTGGGGTTAGAACCCTGCCCTGTCTCTGGGGAGCTGTGGACCTGAAGGGTAGGCACATCTGAACTCGGGGGGCTCTGGGTTTAGGGCCCAGCATCTTCTCTGAGATCTGGCTGCTCCGAGGAAGGAAGCCTTCCTTCCCCTCTGCTTTACAATCTTGGCATGGCTCCTCGGTTATGTCTCACGGTCTCGGTGTGACGGCCTCTGGTACCTCCACTGCCTCCATCCCTCAGGCAGGGACCTCACACCTTCTTCCCCGGTGGCTCTTCATTCTTGATGGTTGGGGGGCTCCTGTTCCTGTGACAGCTCACTCATGCCCAGTGCAATGACAAAAGTGACCCATCCCCAAGTTAGAATTCTCTACACCTAATTTACATGCTCTCTGTCACTAACTGGGAGCTCTGGCCGCCTAGCGGGCTACGCATTGGGCTGTAATTGCAAGGTCGACCGTTCGAAACCACCCAGGAGAAAGGCTTTCTACTCCCATGAAGAATTATAGTCTTAGAAACCCACAGGGACACTTCTATCCCGTCCTGTAGGGCCGCCACAAGTCATCATCGACTCGATGGCAGTGAGTTGGGATTTTATGTTTATTTTTTGGAATTCATTCACTGAGGGGAAGTTACAAAGTTCGGGGATAGAAGAGCCATATGAAGTAAACAAAAAGAGGGAACCGTTGAGAGTGAAATGAGAGGTTTATTTTTCTGGGCTTCCTCTGTGATTTCCAGAGGCCGTGCTGCCTGGCTACCATGGGTGGTGAGGGACCAAGGAAACAGGGCCAAGGGAGGGGAACACTAAATCCACCCAGAAGAAGCACACCAGCCTGTGTGGCCATAACAAAGGCCGAATATGAAGGTAAAAGTATCAGAGCTTACATGGTGAACACCCAATCTGTGGGGGCCAGTGGGAGTCCCAAATCCATCTGCAGATCATCTAATCAGATGACGCCTCCGGCAGATTCCTTCTGGACGTCTTCACTATCAGACAGAGATTATTGTAAACTGGATGATGGTGGACCGAGCCATGGTATAATATGATCCTTGGTTCAGTTAACTTCTCTTTTGGCTCAACCTGAATTTGCTGTAGGCTCCAATATTTCTCGATTGTTCCACAACAGAAATTTCTTCTCTGGCTTTTGAAAGATTGTTGGTGATCTTCTCTTTCTCACTCGCTTATGTCATTTTTAATCTTTATAGTAGTAGTATTGTTTTCTTCAGTTTTGTTGTTTATTGTTTGTTATGTTTCCTAGGTTACGGAACACAGAGGTGTGGATGCATACAGACAATAACATAATGGATGCAATCGTTTATCAGAGATGGGAGGGTGAGGGGAATTGAAGAGCAATCATGAACAGGAGAGGGAGGAGGGAGCTCTAGAACTGTGATGATGACTAGACAACTCTTTAAAAAGGCAATTTAACTTTGGAAGTGTGTGGCATGTGAATAGTTTAGCAAGAAAGCCACTTAAAAAAGAACCCAAACTTGACTACGGATGCCATAGGGGAAGGAGGAAGAGCTTGTGTTAATTCGGAGAGGGAGAGCCAGCAGGGCTGTACAACATGAAGAGTGTGGTGGACAGCAGCGAACTGTGCATGCAGACGTTGGTGAGCTGCATAATGCTTGGCTGTGTATATTTTTTTGCCAAAATTGAAAAAAAAAATTCCATGAATAACCATGAGTACAAAGAAGAAGAACATGTTCAAGAATGGATTGTGGTAGAGATTGTGCCCTCATCCTGATGGGGCAGGACTGCTGAGTTGGATGTGGGTTGCAGTGCCAATAAGACTCTCAAAAAAAAAAAGGCAACAGGACAGGTAGAGGTCTGGGGGTGCGGGTGCTGCCTGCATCGGGGTCCCACTCACCACTGCCACTGGGCTGACCCTGTAGGATTGAGGGGCACCGCCTCAGCGGGCTTCACCGACCGTTAATCTTGCAGGGGCAGGGGGTCACCTAGGTCTGCTGTGGAGGAGCTGGGGGGGCTCAGGGTTTTGGTGAGCAGCCCAACCCATGAACTGCCCAGCTGCCACTGGGCGCCGCCTGGGAGGCAGAGGGATGAATGATGGGTTTCCTGGGTGTGGACAGGCTGGTAGCAGAGCCCAGGGCTCCTTTGCACATTCCAAACCCCCACCCCACCCCCACCTCCATGCAAGGGAGAGGTAATCCCTTTAATGCTGGGCTGCTCTTAAAGGGATTGGCTACATTGGCAGCTGCTAATTCCATTTGTCACTGGGGGCGGGAGAGGCTACGGGGTGGCTCCAGCCTATTGTCTCTAGCTGGGGGGCACAAAGAGGTCAGCCCTGACCTGCCCTCGGAGTCCTGCAGCTCTGCAGGAGCCGGCCGGGCTCCAGGCCAGTGGGCTGAGCAGGCAGGCAGTTAGCCAGCCCACGCAGGAGTATCAGCGCAAGCCACTTCCAGAGCACAGGTTTCTGAGGACAAGCGGGCGGGGCCAACCTGCCTTGGGAGGGGCTCGTGTGGGACTAGGTTGTTGGGTGGGTCCACTCTGGTGGGAAAGGTGCCTTTCTTCTCAAAGAACTCTGGTTCCGAGCCTTCAAAGAGCCAGTCACCCACGCTTGCTGGACTACCGTGATGGAAAGAAGGGGTTCAGTGAGCTTGGGTGAAGCCCCTTCATTCACAGTTGCTGCAGTGGTAGGTGGGGAGCACAGGCCTTTCTTATCACCCAAACTGCAACAAGAAGAAGAAATAAAGTTGCTCTCTCGTCCTTAGAGCCCTAGTGGCCCTCTGTGTATGTCAGTGTAGATTCATCAGAAGGGGACCGCCAGGCCTTTCTTGGGAGGCACTTCTGGGGAGACCTGGGTTTCCAGCCTTTTCAGTGTCTTTCCAGCACCTGGAACTGATTGTGCCACTCAGAGGCTCCACCCTTTGACCCACTGCCCCCAGCCAAACCCCTGCCATGGAGTGACTGCCAGCTGGTGAGCAGAAGGGTTGACTTTCGGTCTCTGGGGCAGATGGCCACATCTTTCTCTTGTGGAGTAGTCAGTGGGTCCAAACTGTTGAGCTTTGGGCCAATAGCCTGGTGCTGAGACTGCTGCACCACCAGGCATAGGCAGTGATACGTGGGCCTGGGTTCGCTGTGCCCAGTTGTCTGACTTCTCTGAGAAGCAGAGGCCATGGAGCTCACCAGCCCAGTACTGCCAGCGCCTTCGCGGCTTATCTGCCACCCGGCATAGACCTATGGCCCTCAGGCCTCCCACCTGCAGGCTCAGGGCTGCCTGTGCCTTTAGGGTGCCTTCCTCCTCATCTGTCATCTGGCAGAGAAGAATGGATGGGACAGGGAGGGAGGGCAGCTCTGAGCCCATCGTCCAGTGTGTGTTTTACTGCTGCTGCTGCTGCTAATGTCCCTTCTCTTCCTACCTCCTTCCTCCCCATCCTCCCTCATGTTCACTGATCTTGAAACCAGAAGCTTCTCTCCTCTCTCGCTCTGCCTGAAGCCCAGCTGTCTGGGATCACCCCACTCAGCTCTCTCTGTGAGGAGCCACCGGGACAGGAGGGGATACCCTGAGCGTGGACAGGGCAGAGCAAAACCAGCCTCTTATGCCGGGAGTGTAGTGGGGAGTGTGTTAGCCCGGGTAGACTAGAGAAACAAATCCATAGACATGCATATGGATATAAGGGTACAGTTTATAAGAGGAATAGGACATTAAGAAAGCATCCCAACCCAGTCCAGTACAAAGTCACAAGTCCAATATTAGCTCATATGCCCAATGCCTGTCTATAATGTCTCCTTCCGACTCACGAAGTCACAGGGCAGTGGGTGCAGAGTCCTGGTGCTGGCAGGGGTCCCCTCATGATTCTTTGCTTCCAAGGCTCAGGGTCCATCAACAGTGTGCAGTGGTGGTAGAAGCAACTCAGTGCTGACAGGGGTCTTCTCCAACTTCAGAGGTCTGGTTCCATCAGGGTCAGGCCGTGTGGCTTCTCCTCTGGCTCCTTCAGCTCCTCGGATGCTGCCATTTTGTCTTGTCCGTAGTTCGTCGTCTCTGAGACTAACTCCCCACAACTGGGGAGATGGCTTCTCATCTCCACGAGGGAAATATCGCAAGATTTCCCAGAAGTCTCAGGAGAAAGCCATGCCCACACAGAGGCCTCACTGGCTACTCAATGGCTCTCTCCAGATTAACAGGCTAGACTCCACCCCTAGATCTCAATCATGACATTAACACAAGCACATGACTGACTGAGCCCTCGTGGCCTAGTAGTTGTGTGCAGGACTGCGGCCCACAGGGTTGACAGTTCAAATCCAGCAGCAGCTCTCCAGAAGCAAGGCTGGGCTTCCTACTTTCACCAGGGCAGCGATGCCACACACACACACACAAAGCACATGACTGCCACAGGGTGGGAGGTCGTGAGGGCTGAGGGAACACCCCTGTTGGCTGGGGAGATGGGCTGGCTAGGCATTCGGTCCTCTGAGTGAGACTCCTTCTGGAACACATGTTGGGTGGTTCAAAACCCCCAGCTGCCTCAAGAGGGAAAGTTGAGGTTGTTGCCTGCTGTAAAGAGTTGCAGTCTCATGACTTTCTTGCCCCATAGAGTGGCCTGGAGGCAGAATGGACAGGATGATAGTGAATTTGGTTTGGTTTTTTGTTTGTTTTTTTTTTTAAGGACACTGCCCTGGGGGACTGCTCTGTGGGATGTGAACTCCTCCCACTCCCCAGGACAGGTGGCGGAGTGCCAGGTGGGCCGTAGCAGGTGTGTCAGGGGATGTGTCAGCTGAGCCCTGGGCCTCGGCACCCAGGGCAGCTGAGGTGAGGGGCTGTCAGATTACAGGGCGAGGCTGTGATAGGGCAGCAGCAGCAGCAAGTGGAGGAGGAGGAGGGCCGGGAGGGTGTGAATGAGGACACAGGCTAGCAGTCAGCGAGAGGAGCCCTCTGTGCCTCTCTGGGCTGGGGTGGCTCTCCATATGACTCCAGAGCGGGGCCGAGACAGCCTGGCTTGTGATCCTTCCGGCAATGGTTCCAGGTGAATTCCGGCCTCTGGCTGCACCTGCCCAGTTGGGCCTTTGATAGGCTCTCACGTCTTCCAGGAACATTGGGCACGGCCATCAGATGGCTCCTTCCAGCCCTTCCTGGACATTGTCCTTCGCACACCCATGTGGCTGCAGCCGCCCGCCTAGGCCAGTCCTCAGCGCCCACAGCCCGGCCGGAGGGAGGAGCAGGAGAGGCTGGAGGAGGCAGTTAGAAGTGGAACTTGCTGTGTGAACTCGATCAGGCTACGGATCCCCAGCATTCCCTGCTGTCTCTTCTAAGCAGTAGCCCCCGCTGCCCAGGAGGCCAACCCCGCACAGACAGGGTTTGCTGGGCTGCCAATCTTATGGAGGCAGAGACCACCTCTTCCTCCTCTAGAGCAGCTGGTGGGTTTGAAATACTGACCCGCCTGAGCAGCGGGTGCCTAACCCATAGTACCACCAGGGCACCTTTCTAAGTAGCATGACCCCGGCTATTTCACAGGATGGTCCAGGCAGATCAGGGGTGCGGAGGGGAGCACCTGGCTCAGTGAACCTGAGCTGTCCCTGTTAGTAGCACAATTCGGTCACCACACCCAGGTGCCAAGGCTGGCGAGTCCTTTATCTATCGAACCAAATTCCATCTAGTCGGTGCCAACTTCTTACCAGCTCACCTGTGGGCGCTCTGATGGGGCGATGGGTGGTTCAGACCCATGCAGTGGCTCTGCAGAAAAAAGCTACAGCAGTCTGTTTGCACCAAGAGAAGCTTGTGGCAGAGCCTGTGGCGTTGCTGTGAGTCAGGCCCGGGAGAATAGGATTGTTCTGGGGGTGGGCTCAGACCTAGACTTTGGGTGAATCGTTCGCACACCCTCGGAACCCCCTACCCCCTTTGCTGTCAGCCCACTGAAACCTGGGCTGTCTTGGTTGTAGGGACCCGTGGATTTAGTGGAGCGGGCAGGGGTGTGTGCCAGCGGAGTGGAGGGTGTAGAGGCAGTGGAGAACATGGGGATTTGTTTCTGTGGTCATGGGACACATTAGGACCCACCTGGCCGCTGAAAACAGTGCCCTTACCATCTCGCAGTTGTGCAGGTCAGGCGAGGTGGGTCGCAAGACTGAGATACAGGTGTTGGCCGCACTGTGGCCTGGCCTGGAGTGCCCCGAGGAGAAGGGAAGAGGGGCTTCCCACCTCAAGGTTGCTGGCAGAAGTTACTGCGGGTGGTGAAGCTATAGGTCGCACCTGTCTGTATCGGATTATGGACAAGGGCTTGCTCTCAGCTCCTAGAGCCGGCCCGCACCCCTTGCCGCGTGGCCTCCCCCATCTCCCAGGCAGCGACAGTGCGCCTCAACTTGCCGCCGCCTCCGACGCCCTCATCTCAGATCTCCAGACCCAGATCGAAACGGTTCTTGTGATTGGACCAGACCCACCCAGAGACCCGCCCCATCTTAGTGGCCCTCTCGAATGCCCAGCGTGACCGCACGTTCCATTGTCGGCCCTTTAGGCACGTTCCGGCACCCACCTGCCCTCCGGGCCTCCGTTTCCCTCCGCGCACAGTGGGCTTCCCGAGGATGAATGAGCCTGTGGCCGGCTCCTGACCCGGAGCTGGGGCCGCGGACACGTGGGAGGCCCCGCCCCTCCCCTCTCCCTCCCCCTCCCCGCCCGCAGCGGCTCACTCAGGGGGCGTGTCCGTTCTCCTCCTGCAGCCCGCCCCAGGCGCCCCAGCGGCAGTGATGGAGAACTCCTCCGCCGCGTCCGCCTCCTCCGAGGCGGGCAGCAGCCGCTCCCAGGAGATCGAGGAGCTGGAGCGCTTCATCGACAGCTACGTGCTCGAATACCAGGTGCAGGGGCTGCTGGCTGACAAGACGGAGGGCGACGGCGAGAGCGAGAAGACACCGTCTCACATCTCCCAGGTGAGTGGGAGAGGACCTGGAGGGTGGGGCTGGGCTGGGCTGGGGCTCTGGTTCCAGGTGCCTCTAGTCATCTGGCCCTCGTTGGCCAAGGGGATGGGTAGGTCGCCCAGGAGAACCCCCAGAATCTTGCAGGTGAGGCTTCCCTGGTTATGCACTCCTGGCCCCTCTGCCACCCACCCCCTGCCTCTTTCCCACCCAAATACATCATTATTGAGCAGAGTGAAGGCTTGTGGGTTGTTCTGTGGTTGGCCAGGCATTCCGCATAGCGTCCAGACTAAGACTAGGAAGAAAGGTCTGGTGATCCACTTCTGAGAAATCGGCCCAGGAAAACCCTGTGGACATGAATATCAGTAATCCAATCCAGTGATGCATGGTTTTCCTGCCCGGAGCACTGTCTTGACAATTCCTTGTTCCAGAGCAGCTTATGTGCCACGTGAGCAAAAGACTGTGACTGGTGCAGATGCAGGCGGTGACTGAGACCCAAAGCAATACAAATCGCCCTGGGCCCCGGACTCCAGGCATAGCTAGAGGATGGAGGCTTTGGCATTCTGGCTGAAATCTGGAATGGGTCTCTCCTCCAACCCTCACCCATGGTCCTTGGGGGAAAGAGAGATGCTTTGACAAATAGGGGCCGAGGTTTGGAAGTCCTGAGTCTGAACAAGGTCAAGGACCAGACCGTGTATCCCTTTGCCTGACACCATAGGCCTTCGGGAGGTATTTGCTCAAGAACTGGCTCCAGATTCATTTCAAGCTGCCTGCGTGACCTTAGGGAAATTTCTCAAGGATGCCGAGGCTTCTTCTGTGTATCTTATCTGGCAAATGGTCCCTGGGGACATTGGGAGGGCAGGAGAGATAAAAGCCCACGGCCATCGTGTCCACTCCAGTTCCCGGCATTCCTGTGGGTTTCTGAGACTGTAGCTCTTTCCTGGAGCACAAAGTCTTTATCTTTCTCCTGAGGAGTGGCTGGCTGTTTTGGGGGGTGGGGGGTAGCGGCCCAATTCATAACCTTTATGGCACCAGAGCGCCTTGTTCCCCAAAACTTAAAGCCAAACTCAGTACCGTCAACTCGTCACAGCGACCTTCCAGAACAGGATAAAACGGCCCCTATGGGTTTCCAAGTCGGTAATCCTTCCGGTGAATAAACAGCCCTTTCTTTCTCCCTCGGAGCCACAGTCGGTTTCAAACCGCTGACCTTGTAGTTAGCAGCCTAAGGACCCATAACTTCTCCTCCACCAGGGTTCCTCTAATGGGGAAAAGAGCTCCAAAGTGAGCAGGAAAACATGTCTGCTGACCCCTCTCTGGCCTGGTCCGGTCCCAGGGATCCACCACTCATACTTGCTTTCCCACCTCCAGCCCAGGCTCTTCTGTCTGACACGGGGGGCAGGGGTGGAGTGTGAGCGAGCCCCGGGGTAGCCAGCTCTGGTGGAAAGCTGGGAGGAAACTGCCTTACCTGTCCTGGGGGTGAGGAAGAAGACCTTCTAGGTCTTCCGAATGCCAGGAGGACCCTGCAGCTTTCAAGTGTGAGAAACCACAAAGCAGGGGTCCTCAAACTTTTTAAACAGGGGGCCAGTTCACTGTCCCTCAGACCGTTGGAGGACCAGACTAGAGTTAAAAATAAAACAAAACAAAACTATGAACTAATTCACTGGGGGCCTGGGATGAGTCAGTCGGCTGCTAAGCAGGACAGGCAGTGGCAGCAAAAATACCCGGAGGGCCAGATAAATGTCCTAGGCGGGCCGCATGTGGCCCACGAGCCATAGTTTGAGGACCCCTGCCCTAAAGGCACCATGGTCACCTGATTCCCATGGCAGAGGTGCAGGAAGAGAAAGGTAAGGCAGGTCCCACGGGGAAAATGGAAATGCATGCAACCCTCTCATTAGTGCCCTGGAAGGCCCCAAACACAGAGAACGGAGGTCTGGAGTGTGTCCATTATTCTGTTGACAAGAGTGGCCTGAACAGCAGTTCTTCAGTGTTCTGTGCTGTTCCAGAGTGGGGCTTCCAGGACTGAGACAGACAGACAGAATGCCCTTCCTTTGTTCATGTACGTTCTGGGTGGGTGGTATGTACCATTGTGAGAGAGCAAGAGAACAAGGTCAGGAAGGGGCACAGGGACCCGGATGTTACATGGTCAAGGGGTAAGCCTGGCAGATACTCAGGCAAGGCTTGCTGGAGCAGGGAGGGACATCCTGGGCAGAGGGGGCAGCATGTCCAGAGGCCTGGGGTGGGTCCAGTTCTAGGCCAATGTGGTTGGAGCAGAGTCAGGAAGGAGGCACTATGGGTGATGAGTCAGATCGATTGGGGGTAGTGTAGACAGGAGTGGGTCAGAGGGATGCTGGGTCGTGTAGACAGAGGTGGGTCAGAGGAATACTGGATAGTTTCGATAGAGGTGGGTCAGAGGGATGCTGGGTAGTGGCATCTCTTAGTGGAAATCACCTTGAAGGAAAGAAAGGCCCTGGAGAAGGAAGCAGGAGCCTCTAACAGGGCCTGCCAGGGAAGGGGCTGAGAGTCCCTCCTGGAGCGTTGTGGCCCTTGAGGTGCAGACCTACCTTCCTGGAGGGCGCAGTAGCACAGGTGGGTCACAAGTTTGGCTGCTAACAGAAAGGCCAGCAGTTAAAAACCACCAGCTGTCCCAAGGGAGAAACATGCAGCTTTCTGCTCCCATTTTTTAAAAAAAGTACAACCTCAGATACCCGCAGTGGCGACTCTGCCCTCTCCTGTAGGGTGGCTGTGAGGCAGAATGGATTCCATAGCATTGAGCTTGGCCTGGGGTTGTCTACTGGAGCGCGATGGCATTGGCACTGGGCTTTATCCTCACGGTTGTCGGTTCAAATCTGCCAGCTGCCCTGTGAGAGGAAAGGTGAGGCTGCCTACTTCCATAAAGATGTCTCGTCTGGGAAAACCTACGGGGCGGTTCTACTCTGTTCTGTTGGAATCAACTCTGCAAGTTGGAATCAGCAGTGGTTTGGGTTGGCTGTTTCTGTTGTGTAGCTTGATAGCTTGACCTGAGTGTCAGAATAGACTGGGAACTTCTGAGGCCAATTAAACTCATCATGTTGTCTCTGCCAAGGAGGAAGCGGGGAGGGGGCGGTCTAAGTGAACCAACCAGTCTGTGGAGGCTGCCAGGCAACCAGGCCCATGGGCTGGCTGATCCAGCTGTCTCCCGAGCCTCCTTTAAAGGTTCCTCCCAGGAAGCTGGGAAGTTCCGCTCCAGGGGGATGCTTTGCTGGGGTGGGATGACTGTTCCCAGCCCAGCCTGGGGAGGGTCTCGGAAGGAAGACCTCCCCAGCCCCTCCAGTTTTCCTGTGTGGCCTGCCAGCTGCCAGCAGGCTGAGAGGCAGGAAGGGCCCCTCAGCCTGAGCCCTGTACCCCAGTTCCTGCTCCCTGCACCCCGGTGCCTGATGGTGTGAGCTCACAGCTGAGCGCTGGGTGAGGCAGGGTTCTGGAAGGGCTTCTCTGCTTTTTGCAATAAAGGAGATTGTGGAATTAAAGGAGATTGTGAAAGCAGGGCCACTTGTAACATCTGGATGCATTCTTTAGACGCCTGACATTCTCGGCAGTTCCCTGGAAGGATCCAGGCTATGCAGCATTCCACTTCCACCGCCACCTGTGGGCGGCTGGCTGCCAAGGAGAGGCATTTCAGGCCCTGCATCCGCCCCCTCACCCACCCACCCACCTACCCACAATCCCACTTAGAGGGCAGACTCCCGAGGAGGGGGCAGCTGTGACCAACTTCACACAAGATCATTGGTCACACACACCTGTCTAAATAAGACAGTTTATGAAAAAACGAAATAAAAGTCTCTATGGACACAGCTGTGTGGGAGATATGTCTGCTACCACACTTTCACTGGTTTGCATGTAATTTGCTGCTATTTTGAATAGCCACCCAAATAAAAATCTCCAAGAAAGCCCCAGTCTGCTGTCTGTGGTGCTGCTTGCTGTCTCTGGGAGGAGAACATTGCAAAGGAGTCTTGGGAACTGTCAGTGCACTCGAGGAGCAGGTGGGGGAGGGCTGTTCTTCAGATGACGAGCTCCTGGTTCCGGATCTGAGAGATGTCAATGGGCACTCGGGGAGCGAGGCAGCCAGGATGCCTGCCCCTGCCCACCAGCAACAGCTAGAAGGATGAGTGCATGGGTGGGTGGAAGGGCAGATGGATAGGTGGATGGTGGGGGTGAATGTATGCATGGGTTGATGGATGGATGGATCAGTGGATGATGGATGGGTAGATGCCTGGGTGGATGGTGGGTGAATGGATAGATAGGTTGATAGCTGGATGGGTAGATGGGTGTTTGGTGTACCCCCTTTTTCTTAAATGAGTAGATGAAGGAATATGTGCTTTGAGTCTTCTAGCAAATTTATTTGATTTAGATATGCACTCCCCTGCATTTCCAGAGCTCCTGCCCTCAGCATGCAGTGACTTCCGAGTGCCCTCAGGCACATCCTGATACCTGTCCCCAGTCTCCCTTTGGGAGGAAGGGGTGGTTGTCGCCCTAACCTCTAGGAAGAAAGGCTGCGGGAGCAAGCGACCTCGCCTTGCTTGTCTAGCAGCTTCCAGGTCCCTGTGCAGGTGGCCGACGGGGCGTGGGGGAGTGTGTACACACCTAGGAGGGAGGGCTTCAAAAAGTGAGTGGGAAAGATGCTGAGAAATGGGCATTTCATAAATCCCACTCCTGATGGCTTGATTCCAACTCAGACACCCTGGAGGTCAGGTAGGACTGCCCCGTTGGAGTTCCAAGGCTGTGAGTCTTGGCGGGAGCAAAGGGCCTCCCTGTTCTCATGTGGAACATCCGGTGGATTTGATCCGCCAACCCTGTAGTTAGTTAGCAGCCCAGCACTTCACCCACTGCCCTTCCCGGGCCCTTCGTGTCAGTAGCAATGGCTGAAGTGCCCTCCAGAATGGCTGCGTTGAGCTAGTCTCTGGGCACGTCGGTTTGCAGCCTCCTGGAGTTTCCAGTGCGATTGAGGATTTCTCAGTCTGATTGTCTGTGGGTTTATCCCCCCACCCCAAGCAGGTTTAAGTTTGATTGCAGTTTAAAATCAGCAGTTGGAAAACGGAACAAAACTCACCCTGATCTCATCGTGAGAGCCAGTTCCATTTCTGTGTACCGTATTGACTTCGCGGAGCTCTGGTGGTTACGAATTGGGCTGTGATCTGCAAGGCCGGCGGTTTGAAACCACCAGCGGTTTTGAGGGAGAAAGACTGGGCTTTCCACTCCCGTAAACAGTTAGAGGAACCCACGGGGGAGAGGGGGTGGCCTTGAGTCAGGGCTGACCCGCAGGCAGTGATTCTCTTTCCGTGGATAGCTGCCTCCCCGGTGGCACTGACAGCACACGCCGGAGCCTCCGCTTGCGTTGTGATTCAGGTGAGTCCTACATCCCGCTGTCATGGGCTGGCTAAACAGTCAAGGGGAAGCCTTGCGGCTACTGGTGGTGTCGTTGGCTCTGGGGAAAATCCTGGGCAAAACCTCCCAGGGCGCTCTGGGGAAAATCCTGGGCAAAACCTCCCAGGGCGCGGGCTTTGTGGTGGAGGCAGAGAGACAGCAGCCCAAATCAGAAGAGGGCTTTGCTGGTCAGGCGGGGTGGGTTGCTGGGCCCTGGATTCTGCCTGGTGGCGACGGCAGGTGTGCAGAGCTGAGCTGAGCCCTAACTTGTCGACCTGGCAGCAGCACGTGGCCAGGTCTGTCTTTCCAGGTGCCTCTGGGTGGGTTCGAGCCACCAACCTGTCAGCTAGGAATGGGCCTCCTTGTGTGCACCACCTGAGGACTAGAAGGGACTGCATACAAGTGAGGCAGGATGTGGCAGAGACTCACCTTGGGGGGCCTGGAAGGAGGGGAGAATGAGTCCTTTCAGGGAAGAACATTCCAGCCTCAGAGCTCTGGTGGCACAATGGGTCGAGTGTTGTACTGCCAACCAAGAGGCCAGAGGTTCAAACCCACTGACTGCTCCACGGGAGACAGACGAGGCTATTTATTCCCTAAAGATCCACCATCTCAGGAGCCTTAAGGAATCATTCTCCCCTGCCTTACGGGATCACTGCAAATCTGAATGAATTCTGTGGCAGAGATCTGAGTTTCTCTTGTGTTGAGGTTTAGGCATTCCAGGAAGAGGGAAAGGCATGCATGGGACTGTGAGGCTTGGGAAAGTGCCTGGAGGCTTCCCACAACTTTACAATGTGAATTCGAAGCAGGTTTACCGAGCAGATGGTCAGTTTCTCATAGGACAGCTCATTTTCCTGGTGATTCAGTGCCTCCACCCCCTCCCCTCAGTGTGCCATCACTGCCCCTACCCCTGCTCCCCACGTCACTCATCCTCTCCTGACCTGCTGCCCTTTGGGCCTCAGATGGCGGATTATTCTAAGGGTGCATGGGTGGGCATGTGATGGTGCATGCATGGGTACGGTGGGGTGGGGGCGTGTCTGAGGGCAGTGTGAGAGCGGGGGGTGGGGCGTGAGTGTGGCGAGGTGTGGGGGTGGAGAGGTGCTATGGGGTGTGTGAGGATGAGGGTGCATGCAGATGTGCAGGTGCTTCTATGGGGGTGGGAGAGAAAGAAAGAGAGAAAGTGCGTGTGTGTATACGTGCACTTCTTGATGACGTTGGTGGACTCCAGCCCACTGTGTATTCTAGGACCATCCCAGGAAGGGCACTCACCTCCCAGCACTCTCTGAGCCAGTATCCTATGGTGATCTATGACGTTTTCATAACAGTTGCAACCTCCTATGTCACATATATGTATCCTGAGCTATATAACGATCTATTGACCTACCTACCTATGTACATGCATATATATGCACCCATGGAATTTTTCGTTTGGGAAAAATTGTAGCAAAGGAACAAAGATCGGGCAACATTGTTTGCCTCTGTCTGTCACCAGCTTTCACAAACGGATACGAGCCTCTGCTGCAGCCAGAGCGCAGTGATCAGAACCAGGAAACCAACACTGGCGAACTGGAAACGTGGCTGGTCTCCTGTCCAGTTCTTCCACAAAGAGCCCTGGTGGCAGAGTGGGTGACACATGGGGCTGCTAGCGGAAAGGTCCGCAGTTTGACACCACCAGCCGTCCCTCGGGAAGGCCCCCCCCCCCCAGCCCGGCCCCGACCTGCAGGCTCACTGTGTGTGCATCAGAATGCACTTGATGACAGTGACCTCAGCGTCTTGCAAGATCCAGCGTTTGTTGGACGGTCATGTCACCCGACTCTCCTCCGGGCTGTGGCACCTGCTGGGTCTCTTATCGTTTTTGACCGTGGTACCTGTGAAGGACGCGTCCCCTGGTTTGTAGGCTGTGGTCGTTCGGTCATTTGAAAACTATCTCCATTTGAATTATCGGGTGTTTTCCCGGCTTCAACACGGCAGACTCCAGACTCGGCGGCTGGCCAAAGGGTTGGTGGCTAACGTCAACCCTGAGGTGACCTGGGAGAGGGTCCTGGTGACCCACTTTGGAACAAGCCAGCCATTGGGAACCCCACAGAACACAGCCCCACTTGACACATGAGTCAGAATCAGCTAGGTGGCCCCGGCTGTCTTAGGCAGTGTGTGTACAATGGGCCCCAAAGGACGCGCCCCCTCGCAGCACACGACGCCAGGAAATGTACGACTCCCATCTGTTTCATGGCTGTTAGGTCAACTTTGATCACCTGGTTAAGACGGTATCTGATGAACTCTCCCACTGTCAAGTTACTGTTTTCCCCTTGTAATTAATATCTGGGAGGAGATACTTGGAGTCTGAAAATCTCTTAGCAGAGGGAGCTTCATCCAGGGACTTGATTTCCCAGTAGATAACAGTGCAGAGACACCAACCAACTCCCCAAATTAGCCAGCGCTACCTCTGGGCCTTGATACAAAGGGAGGAGATGGTGCTGGCCAAGCCCAGGGTCAGTCATGTGGTGGAAGGCCTGCCTGGCAAGGCCTGAGGCCAGGAAGGAGGCCCAGTCACAGCTGGTGATGCCACAGAGAGAGGGGAGAAACATCCAGGTTTCTCTCTTCATTCCGCCTCTCAGTGGCTGAGCCCAGCGAAAGCCAGGTGACACAGGAGGCTGGAATCTCAGTCCACGGGGCCAGCCCCTTCCTTATGGAACAGGGATAGGCAGCCAGTGGCTCTTGAGGGCTGGCTTGCCCGGGTGTGGTACACCACCTGGTGTTCTATATAGTAGCTACTGGGGAGTCATGCCTGTCTTGCGAACATTTTGAATGTGGTAGTCCCAACGGAGCTGTGTTCTAAGCAGATTTCCAAGGCTGGCTGGAGGAGGGAACGCACAGTGTCTCCGGGGCGTTGCATTCAATGGCTGGATACATTAGATTTCAGCTGTTTCTTTTCACAGTTCCCCATTGGGCTGCAAGGCCAGCCGTCGGAAAATACGTTACTCTGTGGGAGAAAGATGGTTTTCTACTCCCACGGAGAGTTCTGTCTCAGAAACTCACAGGGGCTGCTCCTGTCCAGCAGGAGAGCTGGGAGTTGGAACTGACTTGACGGCAATGAACTTAGTTTTCTGGTTTAAATGACACCTGTGAGCCCTGTGTGTTGTTCTTGAAGACACTACACCCAGCCTATCCCTTGGGGCGCTATCCAGTAAGCATAAGACTAACTGCCATGCTGATGGGTCAAACCCACCCGCTGTTGCTCGGGAGTAAAGTGTCTACTCCTATAAAGATACTCAGCTTACCGAGAGTCAACGGTGAGACAAGAGTCGCTTGATGGTGGCGGGACTTGAGGGGACTGTGCCGGTGACCCCCTGCCAGGAGATACAGGTATTTCAAGCCAGGACGGCTCTGGCCCGGACCCAACCAGTGCTAACAGTTCTGACCCATTGCACTGAATATTCCTGGTCTGGGCTCCCTCAGTTTCTCATCTGCCACGTGGAGCGCAGGTGACGGTCTCTGTCCAAAGCATAGCCGACGTTGAACACGCTTAGGGGAACACCCTGCATGTGCAGATGGCACATTACCGAGGCAGGGGCAGAGCCGACCGCTGCCTTCGATCTGCACAGTGCCGTAGATGACGAAGGTTCTTCGGTCAACTTTGCAGACCCTCCAGGTCACCCGGATTGGGGGTGTGGAGAAGCCAGGGCCCAAGGGGGTGTCTGTGACAGAGCCGGTGGCGGGGAGGCCGATGGGGTGCGATCGACGCCCCCTGTGTCCGGTTGTCACATACGGCACCTTTTCTCCCGCAGTGGACGGCGGACTGCAGTGAGCGACTGGATGGCAGCTGTTCCTTTTCCCGAGGGCAAGCCCCTCCACAGCAGGTAGGGAGTCAGCTCCCTGTTCTTCCTGGGGAGTGGGGAGGGGAGGGGAGGGGTGGCACATGCCTCGTTCTTCCGGGGGCCCTGCCAGCACACAGCAGCCTCTGACCACGAGTGATATTAGGGAGGCAGGGGGATGGGCCAAGGTGTGGGGCTGAAAACTCTGCCCAGGGGAGGGCTCGTGGGTGGCTCAGATTCCTCTAAGCATCAGCATGGTGCATGATAGAGAGATCCAGAACCTGTCCCCGTGTCCTTGCCTGAACCCTCTACTGCAGTCGCCTGACCTACTGGAGGGCCCCCCATGGACTGTACAGCTCACTGCCATTGAATCAATGCTGACTCACAGCGGCCTTGCAGGACAGGGAGAACTGCCCAAGACGGAACTCTTTACAGCGGTAGAAAGACTCATCTTTTCCCCGAAGAGCGGCTGGTGGTTTTGAACCGCTAACCTCACAGCCCAACGCATTACCAGCTACGCCCATCTGCAGCTACGCCACCATGCCTCCTAATGGGGCTGTGGGATTTAAAAATGAATGCCAACTCGTTTATGTTTTTTAGAGATTGTACTTTCCTAGACCACTTGTAAATATATAGGATCATTGTGCAGAAAGTTCAGAGAAACCCCAGGTTTCTCTCCTCCTCCAGTCCCTCCCACAACCCAAGCCCAATGCCATCAAATTATTCTGACTCACAATGGCTCTGCAGGACAGAGCACCACTGCCCCATAGGCTTTCTGAGATGGCAAATCTTTAGCGCAGCCATCTTTTTCCCAGGGAGCAGCTGGGCGGTTTAAACCCATGGCCTTTCTGTTACTATCCCAGGCCCTACCCCACTGGGCTGCCTGCCTCTCCCCCTCACTCCCTGCAGCTTCCTGTTAGTGACAGTTTGCCTTTGCAAGAACTGTTTGCTCCAGCTGGTGAGTCAATACTGGTCCATTATTATTTACTGTTGGGCTGATAACTGCACAGCGAGCAGTTCAAAACCAGCAGTCTCTCTTAGGTGAACAGTTGAAGCTTTCTAAGCTGTAAAGATTCCGGATTTGGAAGCCCATAGGGTCAATTCTACCCTGCCCTACAGGGTCACCATGAATCAGAACAGACCTGGTGGCTTTGAGTTTTGGGTCTTACTCACTGAAGTCCATCATTTATGTCAGCATCACTCAGTTCTCTGGAGTTTGGTCAGTGGGTGAGGTCGTGTCCACAATGACAGCGCACATAGAATCATATCACTGCTCTGGTTTCCCCCCCACCTCCTCTGTCCCCCTCCCTTCAGCCCCTGACAAGCCCTGGCCTTATCATTGTCTCTGCAGTGTGGCCTTTCCCCAGACGTCATTGTTGGAATCATACAGCACGGATTGTCTACATGGGCCAACTGTATTTGTTCGCGTAGACTAGAGAAACAAAAGTCATAGATACTCTATACATATAAGAAAGAGGTTTATATATAAGAGCAATTGTATATTGAGAAAACACCCAGCTCAGTCCAGATGAGTATAAGTCTGATATTAGTCCATGTCTGATACCGATCTGTACAGTCCTCTTCAGATTCAGGAAACACATGCAATGACACCAAATGACAGATCACAGGCCAGTGGGTGGAAATCTTCTGAATTCTGTGGCGCTGTAAGCATTTCAGTGCTGGCAGGGGTCTCCACGTGGCTTCTCTGGCTGCCACCAGGCTGTCTCCATGTGGCTTGTCAACAAGAGTGTCTCCCAGGGACTGGTGTGTGTTCCTCCTCCAGCAAGCTGTTTTCCTCCTTAGCACCTCCAAATGAGGTCTTCAAGCTGCGATCTGTTTGACAGACCAGACTCCACCCCTTCACTCTGAATCCTCAAATTGACCACAGATTATGTAACTACTACACCCACGTAGAAGTATTGTGGGCTCAGATCTAGACCGCTGCAGCCTAGAGACTGACGCAATGAAGGAAGTCACATGAACTCTCTGGTATACAAGTTATATTTACATTGGACTGATTGTAGCCTGTTGAATGATAGTTGGTGTCCTTATAAGTGGCCCTGGTTACACATTGAACTACAGGGTCAGTGGTTCAAATGCAGCAGCTGATCCCAGGGAGAAAGGTGAGGCTGCTTCTGTAAAGCTTTAAAGTCTCGGAAACCCGGCCTCTTCACACGGTGCTTCCGGAGTGTGGCATGGCAGGGCATCTTGAGGATGAGATGCTCCACTTCTGTTCCAGTGTGGGGTACCTGGCAGGAGTGGTGACTTGCCCCTGGGCCAACCAGCTGGAAGGTCTGGGAGCAGCTTTCTTCCTGTGAGGTCCTGTGAGGTCCTGTGGGTTGTGCAACTGGCCAGCGGGCTCCAAATGCCTCCTACATCTCTGTCTGCTCTTCCTGATGGCACCTCATCCTGCTGGCACCTCATCCCACAGGTACAGTGGGATCAGGAGGTTCAAAGGGACCATTTATCTGGCATGCCCAGAGGAAGGGAGGAGCCTCACAGCCTGCCTGTGAATATGGCCTGGTTTTCAAGACGAGAGAGGGACACCTTGCCACAACCAGGGTGGGGACAATGCCCTAGCGAAAGGTGGTCTGGCCTCGGCTCTGGCATATCTGGTTTGCCACCTCATTGTTCGGGGACACCGCTGACCAGGACATGTTTCTCCAGGCACAAGGTGTGTTTCTCAGCTCACATCAGAAAAAAAGGCCTTCCCACCTCTGATTCCTTTCCGAGGGGAGCTGGAGCCCATAGCGAGAAGGGAAGGAGCCAGCACGTTTGGGACAAGAGAACCTGACTGCCCACAAGCCAGAGGGACTGCCTAGATGTGGAGACCGGGCTCCACTGGGCCGGGGACTGCTCACCCGCAGCTTCTCTCCCAAGAACAAGCCCTTCACATGGCCATTTCCCCATCGTGTTTAAACATTTCAGCATGAAAAAGGTTTCTGGTGCTTGCCATCCATTGTCCCTACAGCAGTCACGTGAACACATGTTGTCTCCTCTCATGCATGTCCAGCCCTTCAAGGCAGTGTCCCCTGTATTGGCTGTGTACTTCCTGTATTGGCCGTGTCCGTTCCACAGCAGTGAGTGGTTTGGGGAGAGGGGAGTTTCCCTGAGACTGTGGTCCTGAGCCCCCCAGGATCAATGACTCTTCTCTCCAGTATTTGATTATGTCTAAGAAGCTTTCATAACTTTATCCCCTGTATGCTCCATATTCGTGACTCTCTGTGCATCTAAGGTAAAGATCCATGTATGAAGACCTTCTGTTGAAACTAGGCACAGTCGCAGGTAGCCCTAGGTAGCCTCTCAGTGCCCCCCTCCAGCGAGGCAGCCTGCAGGCCTGTTTGCTGCTGTCCAGCGGGTTCCGATGCAGTGCTTCCCTCTGGACCACAGAACAGAACCTCTGGTCCCACGCCATGCTCCCTGTTGCTCCTCTGTGGTTGTCGGGACTGTGTCCATCCATCTCATCCAGAACCTTCCTCTTCTCTGCTGCCCCTGGACTTTACCGAGCATGAAGTCCTTCCCCAGGGACTGGCCTCCCCCGAAACCTGTCTCAAGTAAAAGAGATGAAGTCTCACCACTCTTGCTTCCAAGAAGCTGGGGGCTGTCCTGCTTTCAAGACAAAGTTGTGTGTTCTTCTTGTGTTTCCAGATTCTTCACCAGCTCTGTAATTCAGTAGCATCTATTCTTTAGTCTTCTTTATCCAGTGCCCAACTTTCACATCCATCTGTGGTGTTGGAAAATCCAATGGCTGCTGTGATAGGTAGGTTTGTTGTGCCAACATGGCCAAAGAAGCTAGGTAGGTTTGTTGTGCCAACACGGCCAATGAACACACGTAAGATCAATTAAAAGGCGGAGCTAGAAATGGCTCAGCAAGTCCCGCCCTTGCTCTCTTGTTCTTGGTTCTTCGGACCAGCCAGCTGTCTTATTTGTTCTGTGCCGCGATCTCCAAGCTACACTACCCGTGGGACACCTAATCCGTGGACTGTGTTGCTGTGAGTTGAGGTTCCTTCAAGCCCTGCTTCGCCACGCTCCTGGAATAGACATCTCTTGAGCTGGGGACTCTGTCATTAGGCTGACTGTTGGTGACCTGCTTTGCTGTTTGCTGCTTGTGGCCGGATAGCCTGACTTGCTTTACAGAGAACTACCCTGCAGCCCTCAAAACTTCAAGGACTGCCGGTGCACTAGCTGTCTCACGCAAGTGAGTTGCACCGAGCCCTTTGTACTGCTTTATAGATTAGTTAACTGTTTATTTCTTATGGTAGATATCTTTCTATCCATATAAATACATATAGTGTCCTGATTTTGTTTCTCTAGAGAACACTGTCTAATGCAACTTGGGTTGGGCACACCTCAGTCACCTTTGCCTTTGTATACGTTCAAGAGGTCTGTGCCACACACGTGCCCCGGGCAGCAGCGCGGCCTTTGATTGAGGGGCTGCACCTTCCTTGAGCAGATCCAAACAAGGGGGAAGCCTTGACAACGTTCATCTTTTCTCCGTTTATCACAGTGTGACCTATTAGTCCAGTTGTCCTCCTCACTAGGCCTTCTTGACTGAAGGCTGCCATCCTTGATCTTCAACAGCAAGTGCTTTAAGTCCTCCTCCCTTCCAGCAGGTATCATGTGCCCACCATGGGTAGTTCATATGCTCGCCTCCGATGCTGATGCTGTGCTCCTCTTTCAAGAGTCCAGCGTCTCCGATGATTTGCTCCATGTACAGATTGAATAAGTCTGACGAGGCGACGCAGCCTGGCTGAACTCCAGGGCGCCATTCACACCACTACCCCTCGATCGGTGAGCAAGTGCCACGGGAGCACAATGGAGCATTCTGTAACTCCTTCTCAAGGCCACCCATAGTTTGCTATGATCCATACAGTCGAACTCCTTTGCATAGTCAATAAAACACAAATAAATACCTTTCTGGTGTTTTCTGCTTTCCGCCATGATGTGCCTGACATCAGCAGTGAGATCCCTTGTTCCCATGTCCTCTCCTGAATCGGACCCGAACCTCAGGCAACTCCCTACAGCAACAGCCACAGCTTGATGGTCTTCAGCAACATCTTACTTCCATGTGATATCAGTGATATTGCTCAGTAATGTGTGCGTTCCTCCATATGACCTCAATGATCCTGTTCAGTCCTGTGTGCATTGGTTCACCTTTCTTGGGAATGGATACAACAAATAGGCATGGTTGGCTAGCTGTCTCCCAGATTTCTCAGCATAGGCAAGTGAGTGCTTCCAGAGCATTGTCAGCTTCTTGAAACATTTCAACTGGCATCCTATCAATTCCTGGAGCCTGATTTTTTTAAATCATTTTATTGGGGGCATATATAACTCTTATCACAATCCATATGTACGTCCATGGTGTGCCAAGTACATTTGTACAATTGTTGCCCTTGTCATTCTCAAAACATTTGAGACCTTGGTATTAGCTCCTCATTTTTACCCTCCCTCCCCAATTCCCCCACCCTCATGAATCCTCGATAATTTATAAATTATTATTTTGTTTTATCTTACACTGTCCAATGTGTCCCTTTGCTCACTTCCCTGTTGTCTGTACCACAGGGAGGGGATTTTATGTAGAACCTTCTCACAGCTCCCCCTGTCTACTCCACCTTCCCTCCACCCTCCCGGTGTCGCCATTCTCACCACTGATCCTGAAGGGCTCATCCGTCCTGGATTCCCTTATGTTTCCGGTACCAGTGTCTGGTCTAGCCAGATTTGTAAGGTAGAAGTGCGGTCATGATAGTTGCATGTTTGAGCCTCGCTACACTGCCCCCTGACTGGTGGAGCCTGATTTCTTGTTCATCGCTCTCAGCACAGCTTGTACTCCTTCCTTGAGCACCACTGGTTCTTAATCACCTGCTGCCATTTGAAATGATGGAAAGTTTCTAGTTCTTTGGGGCGCACTGACTCCGTCTTCTTTTCATCTTCTTTTGGTGCTTCCTGCATCACTCAATATTTTGCCCATAAAATTTTTCAGTGTTGCAACTTTTGAGGCCTGAACATTTTCTGTTTAAGGTATGCTGAGCATGTTCTTTCTTTTGGAGTTTCTAAGTCTTGGTTATAATCTTTTACTTTGTTTTTTTTTCTGCTGTCTCTCGAAACTGTCTGTCCAGCTCTGTGACTTCTTTGTCTCTCCCATTTATCTTAGCTTCTTTACAATGAAGAGCAGGTTTCCAAATCTCTTCTGACATGACTTTGATCTTTTCTTTCCTGTGTTTTTAATGACCTTTTACTTTCTTCGTGAATGGTGTTCTTGATGTCCTCCGCCAGCTCATCAGGTCTTCTGTCATTAGTGTTCAATGTGTCAAATCTGTTCTTGAGATGCCCTTGAAATTCAAGTGTAACACATGCAAGGTCATCTTTTGACTCTTGTGGACTTGTTTTCATTTTCTTCAACTTCAGTCCTAACTTCAATATGAGCAATTGGTGGCCTGCGTCCCCAGTCCTTGGCCTGGTTTTAGCTGCCAAAAGTAAACTTCTCCATCTTCTCTTCCCACAGATAGAGACAATTTGATTTCTATGCATTCCCTCAGGAGAATGTTGTTGTGATGAAGTCATTGGTCTCACAAAATTCTATCGTGCGATCAGTACCATCAAAGCCATACTTTCTAGCTAGTTACTGTTCCTTCCTCTTTGTTTCCAATGCTGGCAGTCCATTTGCCAGTAACTGGCAATGCAGCATCAGCCTGCTTGATCAATTTCAGACTGGAGACACAGGTAAAATTCCTGTTTCTTCATCACCTGCCTTAGTGGTTTGTGCATAAATTTGCGTTGTAGTTGTATTCACAGCATTTTTTCCTTATTACTTGAGATTTAATACATATAGCTTATCATTCCATATTTCAGTCACATCAAGGAGAATTTTACTATCGCTACCACAATCTGTTTCCCACCGTTCTTTTTCCGCACGGACTTGCATTTTCTTGTATGCCTAGAGATATCATCCCGTCACAGACAGCATGATACTGCAAGATCGATCCTGAAATGTCCTTTTTTTTTTTTTATCATGATGATGAGTGGGACTCCATTCCTCCTGAAGGCCTCATTCCTGGCCTAGTAAACCATCTGCCTGTCACGTTCCGAATGGCCAACACTCTCATTTCAGCTCTGGAAAGCCTGGGGCATGGATCTTGATGTGTTCCTTTGCATGTCTGACAACTTCCCATTTTCCCCAGACTCATGCTTCTGCATTCCAAGTTCCCATTACGAATAGATGTTGGCAGCTCTTTCTGCCCTGTGACTAGCGGCCTCTCCTCACGGTGAGTGGAGCCCCCTCAGTAGAGGAAGGTCCCAGGCGGTAATGCACCCAGGTCCTTCTGGCTGATCCTGCTTGAGGAGGCAGGGAGCCTCTCCTGCCCAGCCGCTGCCCTCTGCCTCTCAGAGCATGGGCTCTGACAGTGCCCTGCAGTGGCTCACTCCTCTGAAGTGAGCGGCAGCCTGTTCCTTCGTCACCCTCTGTTCTTAGTCCGGAAGCTCAGCTGAGACCTGTTCGCTTGGTGCGGGACCTTGCTGGCATTTGAGAGGCCACCCCAGCAACCGCATCCTGGCAAACAGACGGGCAAGGGGTGTCTGCGTGGCGACATAGCTGTTTCCTCCAGGGCATGGGAGACACTCTCCAGCTTTGCGCCGAGAGGAAAGCGCCTGGGACCAGGTGTTACCACGTGCAGACAGACAAGCTGGGAGCACAGGAAAGGAGGAAGCAGCTCTTCTCTGTGTGCACAGACGTTCACGTGCCAAGAGCAGCAGAGCCTCCAACTAGACCTGGAGAAGAACTTCCAGGCTGCAGGACGTGTTGGCCCTCCGGGCAAGGTGAAAAGGAAAGGCCTTTGCTGGTACATGAGGTGCACACATCTCTTAATCGGGTGGTTTGCGTGGAGCCCTGGGAAAAGTGTGGGCGTGTCTGAAAAGTCCCTCAGGTCCTGGCCAATGACCCACACTCCACACTCCCAGGTATGAGGAGAGCGCTATGATCCCTGGGAGCAACTGAAGCGTCAGGAGAATGTGCCAAGCCCCCAGACCCCAGGGGCAGGGTGTCGCCTCTGCTGAGTTTGCGCTCAACTGCAAAGAGCCCCAGAACTTCTGGAGAAGGCCTGCGAGACTGGGTGTTCTGTGTCCCCCATGAATCGGCAAACCAGGCCCAAGCAACTTTCAAAAGCAGCAGCCAGTCTGGAATTTCCTGATTCCTCTGCCATTCTACCACCCACCCTGACATCTCTGGCACCTGCAGGCCAGGTAGGGCAGGGCCAACATTGCTTGGGCTCGAGGGCCAGACAGGAGGATCTTAAATACACCAGTTACTTCTGACCCTTAGAGTGCTGCTGGCTCCTTCCCTAGGTGGGGCACAAAGCCCAGTGTCCCAGCCTGTTCACTGGGAGACAGGTAGGCTACCAAAGAGGGCAACTCTAAGAGTAACCTGACAAAATCACAGACCTTGAAGCAAAGGCATCCAAACAAGAAGCTCTTGTTTCTCCACTCATCCTTCATCGAGGGTCATGCCCTTCCGGCAGGGTTTCTGTCTCTGCAGTCCTTCCCTGAAGAAGTCTGCCCTCCTCAATCCACACCGCAGCACGATCAGACTGAAGGGTCAATTGGGATAAGGTTCCCAGAAAACTCCTGGAACGACAGCCCTTGTCCCCTAAAAGGAGGAGCCAGTGCATTCTCATGATGGAAGACAAGTCCCGGCAGCAGTTTTCCTGGCCTTTTTCTCATCCTGGTAGTTATAGAACCTGGCGTCAACGTGGAGCTTCGGAGGATGAAGAGTGGAGTCTATAGTCTGTCAATCGAGTCATAGCCAATGAGGCCTCAGTGTGGGCATGGCCTTCTCCTGAGGATTCTGGGAACTCCTGTTTTTCCTCCTTGGAGGTGGGAAACTCTCTCGCTCTCCCTTGTCTCACTCCCTATGAGACATCCCTGTGGAGAAGACACAGGGCAAGAGGCTGATGGAGCCAGGCCTCGGAGTCCAAGCCACATGGAGCCCCCTGCCAGTGCTGACAGGCTTCCAGTGCCATTGGACCCACGACACTTCCTACCCATTGGCCAGTGATGTTCCTGCATTCAACGTCATTGCGTGTGTTTCATGACTCAGAAGTTATGGGCTGTTATCAGATATATGGACTTGATCCCTTCTAAGCTGGGATGTTTTCTCAATATACAATTGCTCTTTTCTATAAAGCTCTTTCGTATACACACATAAGTACCTGTGAATTTGTTTCTCTAGCCGACCTGGACTAGCACCATGGTAGTGAGTTTACTTTCTTGGGTTTTTGTTTTGTTTGTTTTTTTACTGGTGTGTGTGTGTGTGTGTGTGTGTGTGTGTGTGTGTGTGGTGTGGCGAACACATGTTGGGCTGCCACTCAGCAAGTCAGCAGTTCAAAATCACCTCTGCAGGAGAAAGAACAGGCTTGCTGCTCCTGTAAAGAGTTGTTGTCTTGGAAGCCCATAGGGGTTGTTCTACCCTGTCATGTAGGGCCGCTGGGAGTTGGCAATGAGTTTGTCCGGTTTGTTTGGTGAGTGTTGTAGGCTGCTAACTAAACCACCTGGTCAGCAGAGCGAACCCCCGACCTGATCCACGGGGCAGAGAAGAAGCTCTTGATCCCAGCACACATCTACAACCGTGGGAGCCCTGGGAAGCAGGGCCGTTGTGTCTGGTGGGGTCATTAGGAGTCCTGCTGTGTTTGGTCCCCTCTGGCTCCAGCACTTGGTGCTGTCCGTGGTGCTGATCACACGTGGGGTTGTCTTTTGGGGCCAGAACAGGACTGTTCTTCCTGGGCGGGGGACCCTCCCCTCCCCATGACTGCTCTCTGCATCTCCTTGATCCCCCTGGGATTGGTCTGATCCGCTCACTCAGCAGCTTCCTCCCTCTTCCAGCCCTCTTTTCCTTCCTTTGTAGCTTTTACTCCACATCGGCTGAGAGTTTACAGAGCAAATGGGTCTTTCATTCAGCAAGCCGTTCACATTTCCTTTGCAGTCATTGAGTGCAAAGCCCACCAGGTAACCTCACCCACCCCACTGGGATCCGGGCTGCCCTCTCAGACTCCTTTCCTGTTCTTCCCACCTTCTGAACTCTGACCTTGGGCCAATGATGCCCTTTGGATCTCTCGTGCCCATTGCTCGACGGCGGGCGAACCTCCCAGATGTTACTGTACCCCTCATAGACCTGTGTAGTACTTGCCTGAATATCCAGCCACGGGTGAGTTCCATTCCAGGCCTGAAGGGAGACGAAGGTCTACAAGGTCAGAGTGGGGGTGGCGGTGGGGTCCTACCAGTCTCTAGTCAACCAGCAAGCCTGGTCTTTCTTCTAGCATTTTTTCTTCCAGTCTGTTCTCTGGATGTGGCCTGGGGGCTGTTTCCTCTGGTCCCTTCTGGTCCCTGACCACATCTCATGCAGTGTAGACATGCTCACAGTGAGAGACCTCACATGTTCTGCCTACCCCCACTGGCCACTGTTAGTGCACATGGCAGACCTATAGGGTTGGTTGGAGACAGCATGAGCTGTGGGACCAAGTGCCGGTGCAGATGCAGGAGCAGATGAAGTAGAAGATGCAGATGCAGATGCAGATGCAGGAGCAGGTGCAGATGCAGGTGAAGAAGTAGATGCAGATGCAGGAGCAGGTGCAAGCATAGGAGCAGGTGCCACTCAGAAACCTGCTGTCCCTGCTTCCAGGAAGCTCTCCCTGGCTCTCCACTCTGAGGCATGCACCCTTTCCCCATAAGCCAATGCAGAGATGACCAGCACGCCATCTCATGGCCCCTAACTTCCTGCCATCTTCCTCCATCCCTTCTGCTCCTGGTGACTCCCCAACTGGGCAGATATGTCTGTGAGGAGGCATGACAGCCAGGAGGCCTGAGGTCCCCTCAGTAGTCAGTGTGGTGACCACCGCTTATGTGAGAGGTGGATTCGAGTTTGAGGAGGGAAGTTGGGGGGGGGGTGTCCTTGGGGAGAAAGGCCTGAAGTGTCCCACACTGTCAAGGGGACCCTCCGGGGGCTTTGTCTGTGATGTGAGGGGCTTGCTCCTCGTTGTCGGGGGTTGGATGAGAGACCCACCCACTGGCATGGTGTGAGCCCTCAGGAAAGCAGGCGCTGGCTGCCTGTCCCCCTCGGGTGCCGGCCAGGCCGGTTGCTCACAGGCTGGTGGGGGGAGAGCTCCCGGTGTGCTGCCTGCGTTTGGTTAGGGGCCTGGCGGACACAGGGCAGAGGACGAGTGGCCACCCCTGCCTCCGTGTGGCAGAAAGCTAAGAGCCAGACTCACTGCCCTCCAGTCATTCCGGCTCATGGCGACCCCCCAGGTCCATGTAGAACTAGTCCTGTGGGTCTCTGGGACGGGGCAGACAACCTCATCCTCCTCCCTCAGACTGGCGGAGGATTTCCAACTGCCCACCTGACAGCAGCTCAGCGCGTAACCAAGACACCACCAGGCCTCTTCATGAAAGAGTGCCAGGGTGCTAGGGATCCAACCTGCGTCCTGCAGGACCCTCCAGGTGGGGCTCCATCCATAACTCTCCCAATAGTGGAGGAAGGGGGTGTCTCCTGCTGCCCCACCCTGTGCACTCAGGCATGGTGTCCTGTCTAAACATGCACATCCCAGGACTGTCAGCACACACCCACGTGAGTGCACCAGGAAACTGCCAGAGTCACGCCTGCATAAAGGACACACGCACACAGCCCTTTCCTCTTCATCTGCCCCTGCCCGAGCCCGTGAGTGATGAGGTGGCTCTGAGAAGCAGTGGGTCCTGGGACAGGGGGCTCAGACCTTGTCAATAGAACTAGCTCCTCAGAGGGGTCCGCAAAGTGAGCAGTAGGGAGACTCCCAGGACCCACACAGAGGAGTGTGCCTAAGGACACGGGTCCGTGGGCCTTCACTGACTGAACCCCCGGTGTCAGAGCCACAGCGCACGGCCAGGAGTTGGTGGCCTGGGCTTGAACTTCAGGTGCTGCTTGCACCCTGGCGCAGGGAGAGCTTCCCTCCCTGTGGCATGTGCGGGGCTGATGGGTGCTGAGGAGTGTTGGGCGCCATCTCCATCCTGCTGCCCTGGAATCTTCTCAGCTCGGAAATTCCACAGCTGGATTGTCCAGCCAACTGAACGTCGCACTTGAACATGGTGGTCCGTGGGTGGTTTCCCGTTTGGGGCAGGTGTGTATCATGCTGCCGTAGGGCTGTGTGTGTGTGTGTGTGTGTGTGTGTGTGTGTGTACTGCGTGTTGCGTTTATACAGAGGATGCCTGGGTCTCATGCCCGAGCCCACTCAGCTTTCCTTTGGGGGAAATGCTGCTCTTTATAAGAGCATGCTGATGGGGCTGACCATGGGGACAAGGGGTGAGGGGGTGTCAGGAGAACTTGTGGAGGCGATAATAGAGAAGCCAGGCCTTAGGAACCAGGTAAATTGGGTGTTCTCTCATTCGAGGGGGCCACGTGGGAACCCCATTCCAGGGGGGCTGCCCTGCTGGGAAATGCCATTGCTCATCTCATCTCAGCCCCAGAGGGGCCCTGAGTCTGTCTGATGGGGGCCGAGGATTTGACTGTAGTTGATGTGGACACTCTCCAGTGTGCCCCGTCCTGCAAGTCTCTGACTGAGAAGAAGCCTCTGCCCCGGGCTACTGGTGATGGCCTGGCAGCAGGTTGAACTGGGCCTCTGCTGGGTGGGTGGGGCTTCCGATGTGTGGGCAGCGGCATCCTGGGTTGACTGTGTACCTGACTGCTCATGGTCTGGGCCTGCTGTATGGAACTGGGCTGCCAGATAAGCCTCTTCCAGTGACTCCCTCTGGTTGACTCAGGGCCTTTGCAGTCCTGTTGGGGTGCAGTGGGAAGGATATGGCTCACCCACCTCTCTCCAGCCTCCTGACAGAGCAAGTGACAGCCCCCCTTTCCTTTCATCCTCTGTCCCTTCCAGAACGGCAGCAAAGACAATGCCCTGGACATGCTGGGCACGGACATCTGGGCAGCCAATACTTTCGATTCCTTCAGGTGAGCACCCGGCGACCTCCGTTCTCTGTAGTAGGACCCCAGTGTGTCTGTGTCGCATGCCCCAGTGCCACCTGCCATGCGGGGTGTAGGTGGAGAATGAAAGCGAATTGCCAGTGGAGCACTAGGCAGACAGAACGGGGTGAGGAGGTGGGGAGAGGGGGGCGCAAGGCTAGAGAAAGAGCTCATCAGTGGGAGAAGACACCCTCCATGGGGACAAGTGAGGGAATGAGCAACCACGGGGAGGAGGAGAAGCTTGAGAGACCGGAAGAGCAGAGGGGTCCGAGGGACAGAGGAGGAAGGGGAGCCAGCCAGGAGGGAGCAGGCAGAGGCCCCGGCGTGGACGGGACTGGTGCTGGGCCTGGTCTGTGTCCGCAACGGTGTGCACAGAGGGCTCTGGAGGACAGGCGGGGCTGTGAGTGGTTCATGGGGCAGGTTGGAAGGTCCAGGCCCCTGGGGGCACGAGGATCACGTGGACGTGGATGTGAATGGGTCACCCACGCTTGTGCTTTCTGAACACGCATGTCACGCAGCGGGGGTGAGGGCAGGGGAGGCTGTCCTCTGGGTGCAGAGTGGACACCTCATTCTTGGGGGGGGGGGCCCTCTTCCTCCTGCCTGCCCTATTCCAAGGATGCTTCCTGCCTAGGGTTCAGCCTGGGACACCTGGGCTGCCTGGCTGCTCACTGGGTTTCTCTCCCCACCCCTCGCATTTCTCACCCTCCCTCGCCTCCTAGTGGTGCCACCTGGGACCTGCAGCCCGAAAAGCTGGACTTGACCCAGTTCCACCGGAAGGTCAGACACACGCCCAAGCACATCGACCGAGAAGGGTAAGGGCTGCGGCTGCTCTATGGGAGCAGGGGCGGGGGCACGGGCATGACTAGACTCCCCCCACCCCCACGAGCTTGGGAACCCTCTGCAGTCTAGTCCACGGGCAGAATCTGCATTTCCCACAAGCTCCCCGTGCGGCTGCCGGCCTGGGACCAGTCTTTGAGAAGCTGTGCTCCCCTGGGCACTCCCCCAGACCTGTCTCATCCTCCAATCATTTCAGCTCCCAGTGTTGCCCTGGGCTGACCCCAGGCTGGACCCCAGGGTGCAGAGCAACAGCATCTATTATTTAGAAAAGCTTTTGTATGGAAACGTACCTCTCCGAGCACAGAAGCCAGCATTTGAAAGCAAACAGCGCCAGGGCACAGCCGCCCCATCTCTGTTTCCCAAACGTCGTCCTCACCCCCAAATAACCCCACCCGGATCCACTCTGAGGTTCCTGGTGATCCGGGGTTAAATACCCAACTGCTATCCGAAAGGTTCGTGGTTGGAACCCTGCAGCCGTGCCACAGGAGAGAGGTGAGGCTGTCTGCCCTCGCCTCGTGAGGCAAGGGCAAGGGGTGGGGGGGGGGGCAAGAGCTTTGGAAACGGTGGGACTGGCCCCCTCTGTCCTGCTGGGACTCTGTTTCTTGCCCAATTCTGGACACTTGTAGAAGTGGAGCCTGCCGTGGGTGCCCTTGGTGTCTGACAGCATTCACTTACCGCGACAGTGTTGAGGCTTCTGCTTCTGTGGATGAACGCTGTTCCCGAGCTTGCACACGGTGCGCTCCCCCTTGTCCATCGATGGGCATTTGATTGCCTCCTCCTTGGGCTACTGTGAGGAGCGGAGGGGTGCACAACGGCACACAGGGGTCTGTGTGGTGACAGTCCTCAGTTCCCCTGAGCGAGTGCATCTAGGGATGTGTATGGTACTGCCTCCCAGCCCGCCTCCCACCCAAGGGTTCCGCTTCCCCTTCCCCCCTCACCCATGCCAGTTCTTTTCCAGTGTTGGCTGTTGGAATGACACAGACGGCTTCTCCTTGTCCGTGCCTGCCCATTCTTGTCTCCCGGTCACTGCAGACAGATAGGAACAGAACTGATCCCATGAGACACCTCCACGGGGCACACTATGCCCTCTTTGAAGACCCAGATGCCCTTCCACGGTCCCACCGCTCAGGACTCTTGTCAGCAGTCTTGAAGGGCCGTTTTCTTTGGGTGGAGGCAGGAGGGGGTCCCTGAAGGGTGTCGAAGGTGGAAGCACCCAGTTAGAAGGCAATAAAGGTGGGTACCCCCCCCCACCCCAAACACACCCCTGCTTCGAATGGGTGACAGCTAGTCTGCAGCAGACCATCAGGGATGGCCCCACCACCAGGAACTTCCATCTCTCTCCCTGGCTGCAGGAGCAGGCTGCCCCCAGGGGATTGCCATGGGAACAGGCAGGCATTTCACAATTCTAAAGCCCCTCATGGAGGTTCTGCCCTTCCCCCCACCCCAATGTAGAGTGGAGAGCCCAGGGAAAATACCCCCCACCCCCCCCACACACACACCTACATGCCCAGAACCATTCAGCCTCCCGGACA